>RJVU01053127.1:13464277-13484824 GCA_003731715.1 Anabarilius grahami | reverse complement strand
ATATTTTTTTTTTTTTAATAAAGTAATTTAATGCATCAAAACACTGGTGAAGTTTGTAATGAGCACTTTTTTCCACCATTAGCCATACAGTTTGTGCTCAGTGATGAGTTCAGTCATCTTCGACCAGAGCAACGTCTGGCTCTGCTTCACGTGAGTAATATTGTTTTGTTTCAGTAATTTTAAAACTCATAAAAACACCTATGTGTGATAATTAGGGGTGTTGCAATGCATCATTATATCACGATATAAAAATGTGACAATATGTATCGTTGATGTAAACGACATGTTTCGATGAAGAGTTGGTTTTATCCAAAACTCAGCTTACTGTATTTACAAGGTATAATTCACCCCAAAATGTAAATTCTGTCATCATATACTCACCCTCATGTCGTTTCAAAGATTTTCATTCAACTTCCAAACACAAATGAAGATATTTTTTTGTTACACCTGAGAGATTTCTGTCTCTCCATTTAAAGTCCATTCTTCTAAAACTTAAAAGATCCAAAAAATGTCATAAAGGCATTGTAAAAAATAATCAACTGAGTCTTCTGAAGAGACACGATGGCTTTATATGATGAACAGATTTGCAACAATGTGCATACTGTAGTAAACACGGACGTTGAAATGCTTGAGTGACGTGAAAACAACAGAATTAAAACTAACCATTTACAGTTTGGGAATAGTCATTTTGACACGCTTTCTTGAGATTAGAACTGTGATTGCATTGACTATCTGAAGCACGTACGCGCTGGAATGGCACTCCTCAAAATGAAAGCGCAAATACAATTTAAATCATATCACATTTAAACCTAAAAACCTCGATTAATTGAACATTTTACCTCGATTACGATTAATGAACGATTTTTTTTTTTTTTTGCCCTCCTAGGGCATATTCTTTGTACTTCGTTTAATACATCTGAGATGATTTGACAGATGCCAGATCTTCTAATCATGATAACTGAACTCTGGCTAATTTGGTTCTTCAAACAAATTTGCAGATTGGATTAAAGTATCTGGATTAAGTTGTCTAAGATTACTGCGTGTTCTTGTGTTCCATGAAAAGGGCAGATGTATCGATACACAAAACCACGATCAGCAATGCAGCGATTGGCTGGAGTCAAGACAGCAACGTAATGACATCATAGAATGAGAAGACACCTGACGAAAAACTTGACGAATTTCTAGACATTTATAAGGAAACAGTCAAGCGAATAAATGACAGAAGAACGGCATAAATGTTATAATAGATAAATGAAATGTGCACTTTTTTTTACATGATTACCCAATTATTTAGGCTATATTCACAATTTCTAGTATTTGTACAGGCAATTTTTTATTTCAATGTTGTAATTAGCAACTAATTTATCTTTAAAGTATATTTGACAGCATTAATTAAAGTTTCTTAAGGGTCAAGATCAAGTTATCTGCATCTCCTGCGCTTCATCAAGCCACTCCCATAATATCTGTCGTGGTTCAAATGCACAAATGCATGTACGGCATAGACATCTGTACATCATGTGTGTAAGACTCCAATAAAAATTATTACGTAATTATTCCCTCACGAATGAATCTCTCAAAGAGTAAAACTGTCGGTGTCTATATTATGACACTACACGGCATTATAGTATTATTTGCAAATTTATTTTTAAATCATTATTATTGTCCCTGGTTTACATTAGGGTACTCTTGTGGGAAAGTAGCAGTGGCTGGGACAGACTTTAAGCATCACCTCCGCTTAAAAAGATGCAATCTAATCCTGTTTACATGAAATAAGCCTGCTCCCGAGCAGGTTTGAGCTTACGGACCTGTTGCTATGACAGCAAGTCCAGGATGAGCGTTGAAGAACCAAAAAATCCAAGATCATGCCAAATCGTCATCAATCAAATCCAGCTAAGTGAGTTAGCGACGTACGAAGAATATGCCCCTAGTTCACTTATAAGGTTTGTACTGTAAATATTAGGGATGCACCGATATTACTTTTTGGGGCCGATACCGATTTTAACAAACAATTATTGGCCGATACCAATATTTGTCACTTCCTCGCTTATTTTAAATTTTGTCATTAAAATAGTATTAAAAATAGTATTTTGATCATGTTTTAAATAAGCAAAGTTCAAAAACTCCTGCATTAAAATATACTAGCAGGTTTATTGCTGCTGCATCAAATAATTTTTTTATTTTTTTAAATTTTTTTTTATTTTATTGACAAAAAAATACAAAACACATCCTTGCACATCCTGCCCAATGTACTTCAAACAAATGTGCCAGCTGAATGCTTTGAAAACATAGTTATTTATTAGACTACCTGTCATAATAAAGAGAGAACACAAATATTTTAGGAATCTATCAAAAACTTGTTTGAAACTAAACATGGTATTGCCGTTTATTAGGAAAATAACAAACTGAAACAACTAAATAGTATTCACACATAATATCAAAAAAAACTTGAGAATCTGAAAAAAACAGCTATGAAGTGTTTTACTTTTTCCTGCCTTTCTTGTAAA
Source organism: Anabarilius grahami (assembly GCA_003731715.1). Classification (NCBI taxonomy): domain Eukaryota; kingdom Metazoa; phylum Chordata; class Actinopteri; order Cypriniformes; family Xenocyprididae; genus Anabarilius; species Anabarilius grahami. The sequence continues at coordinate 13,482,320 of RJVU01053127.1, read as the reverse complement.
ACAGTAAAATCAAAAATTCATGGATAACAACAATAAATATATTGTAGCATTAGAAATATTGCTGTAACTAAAGAGGTTACACATACTGGTGGATTAACCATTATAGAAACATGAAAAATGATTTTAGCACCAATACTGATAGCTTATGCTGCCCTGACCTGTGGCACAAACCATACATTGTGTATCAGATGTCTAATAACTTTAGCACTGTATAGTATATATAGTTTAAATCTCTAATCTACATTTAAAAATGACGATAAAGTAGACGATACTTTATCCTGTAAATGGGCTGTAAGAAACGTCTTACATTTATATTTGATTAGTTCTCCCTTTACAGTTACTACTATCATAAAATACTTGAATGACATGTTGACTTTTAAATCTAAATTTAACTTTAAACAACATATATTTCAGCAAAATGAATATTTTTTCGCTGAATATTAATCGTCTCCCTCTGTCCCGCGTTCCATCTGTCTGACGCGGGTGCGCGCGCCGCCGCTCATTCAGTAAAGTTTGAAGATTAACGCAGACTGTTAGGACGAGCCTTTATGCAAAATGGAAATGCTCGCGTGAATTTGTAACATTTACAGATAAGGATATAGCCGTAGAATGAACGTTTTGCGCTGAGGACGCACATGCATCTGTCAAAGCGCCTGACAGGGCAAGCCATTATGCTAATGCATTAGCTTGAAGCTTAAAATAAAGAATTCTCATGTTTTGATCGGCTTTGATCTCGTACCTTTCCCGCAGCAGCTCACTCTGTTTCCTTCACTATTTTTAGATGCACTTTTGTCCATAGAAATGCGTTATTCAGTGCAGTAATTTGACGCGACTGGCGGAAGTCTTCTGTGCACAGTGGGTAGAGCCAACTAATCGATAATGAGAATTGTTGTTGATGATTTTCATTTTCGATTTATTATCGATTTTATCGAACAGTTGTTGCAGCCCTAATGTATTTGTTAACTGTTAGTTGTAATAAGTGTTTTGTGTAATTCGCTGTATGTTGATGAAAATGCAATGGAGAGAGAGAGAGTTTAATGCGCACTTCTTGTGCTCGTATTGTTCAGCTTTTGTGGTAATTTGTTTGGAGTGAAAACGGATGCAATAAACTTAATAAAACATCAGTAAAGGTTTGGTCATCATTCGGATGGGGTCCGCTACACTTATGAAAGTTACAAAAAGTTATTTACTCAAGAATAGTGTACAATCTTTTGTTATTTGATTAGCATTAAAGCGCAGACAGCAGCGCTAGGATTATGCAACAGTCATTATACAGCTCAGTGACTTCACGCAGTTAATTTATAAACAATCGGGTTATGTCGGCCTTTTTCCTCCTACAGCCGATATGCCGATGGTTGTAAATTGAGCAAAAATCGGCCGATAAATATCGCCGACCGATACATCGGTGCATCCCTAGTAAATATGCTTGACTATTAAAGGTTTGATATTTTTTCCTTTTGAAAGAGTGGTCTGACATAACTGCTGAAAGTGAGCTGTTATTTTATCTACACCGTGTTCCAAATTATTATGCAAGTGACACATCAGTAAGATTTCAGTAGAATAAACATTCAGATTTTAGTTTTTCTAAGAAAATGTTTGTTTATTTGTCCATGTCTTTTTAGATAACTGGTGTCAATCTCAGACAAAATAATTTGCCAGGTCTATGGAAACCCTACATAGAGGTTGTTCCACATTATTAAGTAAGTCACAGTTCTCATGCAATATGGGGAGGAAGAAAGATCTTTCTGAAGATGAAAAGCATGAAATGGTCCAATGTTGTGGAAAAGGCATGAAAACAACTAATATTGTGTGAAAACTGAATGGAGATTATCGAATTATCATAAGATCTGTGAGTGATTTAGAGCACAGCAGAACTTGGTCAGATAAAGGCTTATTAATGAAAGTTCCTGTCAAAAAAATGTATTGTATTAAAAGGGCAGCTATAAAAAAAAAAAGCCAGTGTTGAGCAGCAAACAGGTATTTGAAGCTTCTGGTGTCTCTGGAGTCTCAAGAAGCTCTCCATGCAGGCTGGTAGTTGTGCGTAAAGATGCATTTCAGCCACCACTAACCAAACCTCACAAAGAGAAACATTTACAGTGGGTTTAGAAATACATGAAGACTCATTTTTAAACAGTTTTATTCACTGACTAATGCCGTACTACAATGGATGGTCTAAATGGATGGATTTCTGCATGGTTGGTGAATGGCCACCACGTTCCAACAAGACTGCGACGTCAGCAAGGAGCTGGCGGGTGATGATTTGGGCTGGAATATTGGAAAGTGAGATGGAGGGTATTAAAATGACTTTTACAAGATATGTGGAGTTCATAACTGGCCATTTTCAGCTATGGTATAAAAAGGAGGATAGTGCCTTCTGAAATAAAATGCACTATGCTGCAAAAAAACACCACAGCAATAAAACTGTTTGAAAATGTATTTCTACACCCACTGTAAATGTTTCTCTTTGTGGGGTTTGGTTAGTGGTGGCTAAAATGCATCTTTACGCACAACTGCCAGCCTGCATGGAGAGCTTTTTGAGACTCCAGAGACACCAGCAGCTTCAAATACCTGTTTGCTGCTCAACACTGGCTTTTTTTTTTTTTATAGCTGCCCTTTTAATACAATACATTTTTTTTGACAGGAACTTTCATTAATAAGCCTTTATCTGGCCGAGTTCTGCTGTGCTCTAAATCACTCACAAATCTTATGATAATTTGATTCAGTTTTCTCCATTCAGTTTTCACACAATATTAGTTGTTTTCATGCCTTTTGAACAACATTGGACCATTTCATGATTTTTCATCTTCAGAAAGATCTTTCTTCCTTCCCATATTGCATGGGAACTGTGACTTGCTTAATAATGTGGAACAACCTCTTAGTAACGTTTCCTTAGACCTGGCAACATTTTTTGTCTGAGATTGATACCAGTTATCTAAAAAGACATGGATAAATAAACAAACAAACAAACATCTTCTTAGAAAAACTAAAATCTGAATATTTATTGTACTGAAATCTTACTGATATGTCACTTGCATAATAATTTGGAACTCGGTGTATGGTTCATAACATTTCTTATAGATTTCTGCTCGTTGTAAATCAGATAAAGATAAATTAGTACAGTACCAGTATGAGTGATTGCGTGTGTGAATTAGGCATGCCGTCTCTATTAATTGTGAAGCTGTGTGTTTTAAATAGTTCCTTCAAAAGTAGAAAAATATATGCAGTGTTCCCCATACATTAACTAGACTGTGAGGGCCCGCCACATTCTAATTTGTCCCGCCACAGTCTCAAAATGAAACGGAAATAGGCCTGTCGTGATATTTAAATAACCTCCTGATAATTGCGCTCTTTTATATGGCAAAAGTGGGAGTCATAGAGCAAAATACATAGATGCAAACGCCTCACCTTTCAGTGACAACTCACCTCTTTGAGATCAAAATAGATCACTTATGGGATTTGCATAGATCCAATGAGAAAGTGTTTTTATGGGGGTGGGGGGGGGGGGGGGTCTTACAAAGGTACTTGGTTGTTTCAATAAGTACTGTACGTTGTTTCCTTTACTCTTACTTTAAAAACTAATGTCTTTAAAGGGGAATATTTTATGTATTTGAGGTCTGAGATGTGGGAATGGTGAAGAGAGTGAGGGAAAACAGTTTGCAGTTTAACTCAGTATTGCCGTCTAATCAGCCAATATTGTGTTAAATATCCTGCATTACAGTTTTGAATATATACGGTATTAAAAATAAATAAAAAATCCCTTAAAATAACTACAAATGAGTGTGTAAAGCAAAAAAAAAAAACATATTGTGCGATGCATGCCCCCGCCCCACGCGATGTTCTCACATTTTTTCCCCCTTACCTGTTTGCATCCCTGAAAATAAATAGACTAGCACCAATTAAGTTTTAGTGCACTATATTCAAAGCCATCTAAAGCCATTCCATAGCTTCATGTGAGGGACAGAAGCATATGTACATCGTTCACGGAAACTCGTCTTCCCTCCGCTGCAGCTGTCAATCATTCTCTGTTCAGCACTCAAACAGCGCGTCGTGTTTGGTAACAACCGTCAGCACGGTAAAACTCTCCAATATGAAATATCCCCATTTTAATACTTGATATGTAGATAAAGCACTGTGGATTTGCATAAAATGACTTTATTTTGCTGGAGTTTATTGCCGTTTCTGAACGATGTCAAGTCACCTTTATTTATATAGTGCTTTTTACAATGTAGAATGTGTCAAAGCAGCTTTACATTCATAACTGGTACATTATATTGGCTGCACTGCAGCTCTTAAAGAATAGTGTCAATGCAGGCAGATCAAAGCACTGTTGAATATCAAATGTCAAGTCAAATGTCAAGTGTCCCCAACTAAGCAAGCCAAAGGCGACAGCGGCAAGGAACCCAAACTCCAACAGGTGACATCAGGTGGCAAACAAGTGGCAAATAGGTGTTAAAATGGAGAAAGATGTCATACTGGCTACAGGGTGTCTGTTAGATCGCACAACACAAGGACTATGAAAAGGGCGTCACACGCACAATAACTGGAATTTAAAAGTGAGAAGAAACATATGATTAATAAACTGTTAGATGCAGATATACACAGGGATTCTCTTTGTGGCGTAAACGTTTCAATGCGCAGCGCATCTGCGCGCTGTGACTCCATATTGAATTAAGCACATCATTCTGCACCTGAGATGCGCATAAGCGGCTTGTGCTGCTGTTGTTGAGCGTTTCATATTATCATAGTTTTGCAATCTGAAAGATTATTAATAGCATATTTTGTCGTATCTATATCTTGTTGCCCCATTAAAAAGTTGCACAATACTTTTAAAATAAACGTCTTTTATATAAATCTAATATATTTTTTTTTCTTAACCCTTGTGCAACCTTATGGACATTTTTGTCCATTTCAGTTTTGTTTTTTGTTATAAGTGTGCCTTTGTTAATGCCTACTACATGAATTTTGGCTCAGGTATTTATTTATATTGGAATTTTAATATTTTACCCTCATTTCCTTCCAAAAAATCAATTTTACCCTCCGTACATAAAATACTCACACTCAGGACCTTAAGGACAAAAATGTCCACATTGAAACCCATTAAAACTGCAATTTTTTAACCCAGGGCCATTTGGCTATAAAATGATACAATATTTGCAAATATGCATTCATTCTATCGGCAAGGCTCCAAATTTTACATTTTTACAATTTTTTTTACTAGATTGTGCCATATTTTCAAATTTGCCATATAAAAGAAATACTCGCTTTATATGTGTTTTCTGCTTATGCATATTAGTCTATTATAGAGTCAATTGGAAAAATAATGCAGCTATAATTGTGTGGGTATGTTGGTAAGGATGTCAGAGTGTAGTTTGCATGTGTTTACTGAGAATTTAATGTGTGTAATTAGTTTGAAAGAAATTATATTGTACTGGCAATCAAAAATCCCACTCCATGTATGAGTCACACCCTTGGCAGGGTCATAGGGCCATGTGAAAACTATGAAAAAATATTTTTATTTTTCACCCAAACACGCATCTTAACCCTTGATTGCACTTTTTCACTTGTTATTGTTTTTTCACCACAAGAAAATGCTGATTGTTTAGTCTGGTAGATTTTATACAAAGTTTGAGTTCAAAAAGGTGTTCTCACAGCCAAACCTATAAATATGTGGTGCTTGAGGGGTTGATCGTTTCATTGTTTGTAAGATGAAGAGACGTTACTCAGCAGAGGAAGCTCTGAAGCTAGTGTTGCCCACTGACAGTGAGCACACGGGTGCATTAGAAGCTGAGGATGTAAAGAAACCGATTTGTAAAGCGTTAAAATTCTGAAAATGAATGAATGTTTGGTAATTATGAATAGAAGAGATGCTGATAAAAAAAATAAACAGTCAGTGAAAGTGGAAGAAAATATGAATTTATAATATTTCTATGACAGTTTTTTGGCATGGACATTTTTGTCCATTATGGACCTAAGTGTTAGTTTTGTTTTTTTAAATCTGACACTACATAAAAAATATAAATGCCCCAAAATTAATGTTGTTGTTGTTCATTGACACACCCAAGAATCTAATAAGCAAAGAAAAAAATTCTGCTTAGCATTTAGTTTATGAAAATAAACTACTATTTTAAATTTTTTCATAAAAAAACACTTATGGCATTATGTAAACAAACCAGCATTTGAAGGGTTACAGTTCTTAAAATGAATGAATGTTTGGTATCTATGGATAGAACAGATCCTGGTTAAAAAATTGACATCAGTGAAAGTGGAAAAAAATATTAATATATTTTTATGACAGTTTTTGGACATGTTCATATTTGTCCATTTTGCACCTATGTGTAACTTTTCTTTTGATGCACAAGGGTTAAGAATACAAATAGTAATTTTAAACTTTTTATTAACATTTGGATTTTATAAAATTACTGTGCAAATTTTTTTCAAGACTTAAGCTAGCATTCTTTTTGCTGCTGAATTATATAGTCACCTAGTTTATTTATTTATTTTTGGTCAGCTTATGATTATATATTTTTATTCATTTGTTGTTATTCTCTATAATGAAGTAGTGTGTTTAGTGCATTCTGGATTGTTTAACACATCAAAGAGTGACCATTAGTTCCAAAAATACAATACAAAAACAAAGGTAACCACTTTTGCTACATATTTTTTGTGGTTTAAATGTATACTCTACATGTTTGACCATTTATGAACTATCATTTAGCCTACTATTTGTTGTGTACGTGACTAATGTGCTCTACCATCACCAATAAATAAATTACTTTTAGAGCACAAAATTGTTTATAAGAGAACAAATTTCCTCATTGATCTAGTCACTTAATTTTGCTCTTAGAATGCACCAGATTTATGCATTTAAATTTAAAATGTACAAAATTTTCCTCCGGGGGGTTCCCTAGAGGAACCGATGTTCACTCACCACAATCTCACAAAATCCCGTGGGAAGCACTGATATGCTATAATAACTTTTGAGTTTCTAAGCTACTTTAGTGATAAATCACAGGACAGTGATCTTCACGTTTTGTGCAGCTACTGTTTGTATGAGTGTTCGTGCCGCAATGTAGCTGCGCAGTCATGGTAGCTCAATATAATAATACACATCTGAACGTCTAAATCGCTTGCATGTCTAAACTGGCAAACCTTAAAACGCATACTACTGACAAAGTTTATTGAAGACTCAAGGCTCACCGCTCGCGCATCATCTGTGTTTTGACTCGGCATTCACCTGCGTGTTGACTGGACGGGGCGGAGTCACATGGCTACACACGCTGTAGTATGTTTTTAAGTGGGAAGTATTAACAGTATTAAAAATCCGAAATAACCGACATGGGAAAATTACGTCGGTTAGAGGTTCTGAATTTTGGTTTCGATTACTTATTGATTGATCGTCCAGCCCTAACATTTAGTTTTAGTAGTATGATTATTCAAAGAGTTATAGATGGTTTATTTATATATATATATATATATATTAGTGCTTTAAAGGGTTAGTTCACCCAAAAATGAACTAGAGTTTTTGAAGTCCAAAAAAGTGTATCCATAAAGCATATTCCACGTGGCCCCAGGGGATTGATAAAGGCCTGCTGAAGCAAATCTATGCGTTTGTGTAAGACAAATATCCTTATCCAGGTATATTCTTTATAATTTGTTCAGATTTGCATTTGTATGTGTAGTAAATTTAGATATTTTTTTTCTTCTCTTATTTAACATTTATACGTTTTTAATTAGAACTTTTTAATCATGAAAGGTCCTCGAGCTGTGACTTGAATTCGGGTCCCCCGAAGCACAACCGCATTACACCTCAAAGCATTGCCTATTTGAGGCTATCGGCTCCGACGGTTAGAAGATATTTAAATACATGTTATAATAAAAATGTTATTTTATCAGTTATACAAGCCATATTTGTTCAATGATAACTACGACTAAAACCCATAGGCTTGAGATTGTTACAGATACGCAGGGTTTTCCTGCATAAAGAATTACGAGACGGTCGCCTCCATCAAATTTTGTGTTGTCTCCGGCTGTCGAGTGTTGACAAAACTCAGACAGGCAGTCACAACTCAGGTACTACTTTACCATGGTTCTTGTGGGTCCTGATATTTTAATAATAATAAAGTAGTAATAATAATAAAAAAACCTTCTTTATTTTTATTTAAAATATTGCGATAGTATCGTGGGTTCAGTATCATGATTTGTATCGAATCATGACATCAGACCTGCCAACATGTACGCACATAGCGCTGGGTTCATTTCCCCAAATAGCAAGCGGGGATGATTGACAAATGCGTATGGCCTATCAATAAAAAGAGACAGCAACACAAAATACCGCTCGATCCTCCTTCCGCTCCCGCCGTCTCAGTGACTGAGTGAATTCTCAAAGCGAGGACAGTACAGCAGTCACGGTACTTCTGACTCCTTAAGGTAAACGGGTATGAAATGCGCCTCAAGTAATGTTGAACAACAAATCTAAATAAAATTGAAATCGCTATATGGCTTAGTGATTATGAAAATGTTGTGATGTGTGACTGACTGACTGACAAGCGCGAGTCTGGAGAAACGAGAAACGAATAAGTTTTATTTATTCTCAGTGTTGAGAAACATAGCCTACATGTGTTGCGTTATTGTGTTAATACTAACTAAAGTACCCAATTATGTTCCATAGCCTACTTATTTTGTATGAAAACTAGCACATTAGTTACTTATGCATTTAAAAGTACCGTGTCTCAGTGCTGCGTGAGCTCTCTCTCATCTACACAAACACGCACGCACACAGAGAGGGAAGATCATTGTAAAATGAAAATTGCCGTGCTTGGTTTAAAATTTGTTCTTGCTTGTGTTGTTTTTTTTTTGTCAGAAAACATTTTTAATTATCCACCCGTGTTTTTAGGATTCGTTAAATGACGGACGCTTTAGTTAAAACAACCCCTGGTTATATGTCGGACTACTTGATATTCTTAAATACTAGATACATTTTGCTCTTATTGGTCCTTTCTTTTCATTGTCAACTGTTTTCTATATATTTGTATTGGCTAACCTTTATTCAGCGAATGTTTGTCTTGTTCAAAGACAGCACGTTACAAATAGAAACCCTTTTTTTCTTTGGGAATTAGTATCATATTTGGATACTGGAATAATAAATTAAGTATTTTAAATGAATCACATTTAAACTCAATGTTTACTGTTTTCTAAGGATTTCTTAATTTTAGACTCGTTTTCATTACAAAACCTGTATAAAAGACTCGACTGTCAGGTTAGTTGTATGTAAATATAGCCTACTTGAAATTGCAAACAAAATTTTTCAGTCCATATTAAATATATGAATGCAATTCACTTGTGGTTGCAATGCAATATTAATCATGAATTTAAAAAATGCTTTTGAGCAGGTGTAGTGAAATTTTTAATTGTCAAATTCAAAAAACTTTAACAGTCAAAATTAGATTAACGAAGGTGTGTGTGTGTGTGTGTGTGTGCTTTGTGTGTGTGCTTTGTGTGTGTGCTTTGTGTGTGTGCTTTGTGTGTGTGCTTTGTGTGTGTGCTTTGTGTATTGTATTCTCAAAAATGTAAAAAAAATATATGACCCCCCCCAAAACCCCGTGTCCCGTCACACCGGTACTCGAAAATTTTTTCCAAGTTTGGCAGGTCTGTGACATGAGTGTATCGTTACACCCCTAATGATGATTAATTATTTTATTGATTACTGTTTTTTTTTTTTTTGGGTTGTTGTTGTTGTTGTTGTTAATACCATGTCAGGTATTAATAACATTTTATTTTTAATTTAATACATTAACAAATTTTCACTAACCATGCTAAACCATGTACTTTCATGTAATTTTTAGGAAGGCACTGGTCCTCGAGTCATTTCAGCCTTTGTGGAAATTATATTCGACAACTCTGACAACAGGCTGCCGGTAAGAAATTTATCCTAATGGCCCTGATATACTCATGGCAAAATTCTTTAATTAGGGGTAAAAATATGTTCAAAATATGACAGTTCTTTTTGACAGTTCAAAATATGTTTGCAGTGGTGTACTGTTAGCGAACATCTTGATGCCACCCACACTGTTGAGAGCAACGTTTAAATCTGTAAATATGTGATGTGCACTTTGCTTTCAAATAAAATACAGACAACAAAAATGACAGCGGTGAGAAAACAAACGGCAGTTAAGAAAGCATCTGATCGTAGCAATGTGGATATGTTTGCATGAGCTCTGCAATTTGGCATTCCATTAAAGTCACGTCATGTTTATTAATGCAGCAATTTATACAATATATTGTTTGAGCAAGCAACTTTACAGTATTAAACATAAAAAAACGGTGTCAGTGTCGCTTTTAATGGACTGTGCACAAATGCTGCTTGCATATTTCCAGTAGAATCTCAGGCAGTGACTTCTCTGTCACATAGCGCTAAGTGTACTAGTGGCAGAACTCTTACCTGATGTATAGCCAACAAAAAATAATTATGCAAATGTTATCTAGATAAATATTGTTATAAATATAAAAATATATAACGTCATTCTAGTTATTGCTTCCTGAAAGTTTAAGTATTAACGATGGAAGATGGTAGTTTCACCAAACATTATTGTCTCGTCATGCGAAAGGGGCTGTTACTTTATTTTAGTAGTACATCTACTTCGTTTCAGCAAAATGTCCTTAATAAAAGCATGGGCAAAATAATGGAGTAAACGCTGGAGACAGACTTATTTTATTCCAGGTTCTATACCCTTGGCTATTCCTCAGTGCGTTCACACTCTTCAAAACAATACAAAATAACAGCACAATATATGGAGTAAAAAAATATTTAGTAGAGAAATTGTGGATGGAAGAATTTGCATTTATTTGTACAAATGTAGATAATGTAAACATGTTAATAAATTACTTTATCTGAGCTGCAGTAATGTAAACATGTAAATATAAGTGTATGTTCAAAAAAACTCCACGTTTGCTGTGGACAAACAAGCAGACAGAAGGGTCAAGGCTGTAACCAACAAGTGGCAGAGGTGGGGCATCTTGATGGTGAATGTTGTGGATTGTTGCTGCTGGTATGACAACATACTCTCAGCCTGAACTTTTCCAAAGCCAGAATCTAACACGGCTGGTGACACACATCTGTAAAGGGAAATAAAATCAAAAAGTATTAAGCAAAGTAAATTCTTTAGTTTTTAATCTGTAGTCTGACCTTTGATATTTTACATTATATTCATCTTCCTTAGTACGAGTTTGAATTATTTGACACAATTGGATGTCATGCAGTGTTTTGAATGGTTAGAAGAAAATAATGCTCATAATACTCTCAAATGCCCTTTAAAATTAATTCCAGGCAAATACTGCTCTGAAATAATAAAATATTATATTTTATTATAAATAAAAAAAAAGTTAATTTTTGACACTGGTAGTGGGGCAGTCAATTTGTTATATCTAGGCCTGATCTCATACAGTAGGTATTTCATATATTGAGTTAAGTAAAAATGCTCCTATGTAAAGTACTATTTTGATGAATTTACTGATTATTGTAGGCATATTCANNNGCATATTCAGCAGCAATTTTCTGAATGACTGTTCACAGAAATGCTTACTCATCGTTCATCCAGAAATCCTGTGTGTGTGTGTATATATAATATAATATTATATATATATATATATATCATACAGAGCATAGTTTGTGTTCTGTACAGTCTCATCTATAATCTTTCAGACCAATCTTTGACATTTATAAAAATTATTTGAACTAAAAGCATGTATGCATTTATTACCTAATTAATTAATTAATAAAATTGTATTTATATTATTTTAAAAGGATTTGATAATTCACTTAAACTTACCAATTTTCTAGGTTTGTGCCAGCTCAGTTCTCTTTCAGTACAACTATGAACTTGAGGAACTTCACTGAAGCTGCGAGTAGTGTGCTGTCTGATACAGTAGTGTATTTTCTGGTACAGTAGTGTTGTCTGGTACAGTAAAAATGGCTGGTTAAAATGACCTTTTAATTCAGACGTAAGCTAATATTTTGTGTTTTGGCTTTTGCCTTCCTCACTGACCTAAAAAAAACATCACCCTCACGCTTATCTCTCATTGTCACCTGATTCTTGTTGGAAACTGAGAAATTTTTAATAATATAGTTATTATTCATAGTCCAAAATCGTATATGTTGCATAAACAAGCACATCAGTCAAAAGGAATGCTATATACGTAAACACGTTAACTAGATAGATGATAAAAAATTGCGATATAGCAAGAGAATACAAACCCTCAAAGTGTCGATGTAATTTTAATCTTCTCCTTTGTTGTTTGGAGTGACAGCGGACTACCTCACAATGTGATTAACATCGTTCACAGTAATCCGGGGAAGCTCTTTTAAACACAGAGTGTAAAATATCATGTTCTTCTGCGCTGTCTCCACAGTTAACCAATGCACTGTGCCAAATGTAACTGCGCTGTCTTAAAACAAAACGCAGAAGTGATCATGCCTAGAGTCCATTAGAATTGCAACTTCAATTTCTACTATAAAGTGGCTCTCCAGTGTGTTCATGTTTTTACTCGTGGATGTTCTACTTCGACCGACTGAACAGAAGAAATGGAAGGTAGAGCCTCAGAGCACGGACCAATGGAATTTCAAAGATGTTTAATAGCCAGTGCAAACTTTTCTGTTACGAACTCCAAACATATGTCACACCAGTTTGTTCTTTGATTTTGCTTGAAGAATATCGGGGCCTTAAATGATGAGAAGTGCATTGAAGTAAAGTCAGGTGAATAACATGACCACATTTCTCTCAGATCGATAAAGAGGAAGTGTCTCTGCGCCGTGTCATCGGAGCAAAGAAAGACCAGTACTTCTTGGACAAAAAGATGGTCACGTAAGTTTATTTCTCATAACACATCAGAGAAGCAGAAGACTGCTAATGATTAGAGCTGTAGCTGAATGCATTGTGTTCTGTGCGTTTTAGTAAGAACGACGTGATGAACCTGTTGGAGAGTGCTGGTTTCTCCCGCAGTAACCCTTACTACATCGTCAAGCAGGGAAAGGTATGCTAGATTCTCTTGACATGACAAATGTTTTTTGATGAGTTTTTACAGTTATTCATGATTTTTTTTAAAGCTTGCTATTACTTAAAGCCGAGGACACACTTAACGATTGTAAGGCCGATTATGAATGTAAATTGATACTTATGACTGATCGCGCTCAAACGCGTCCAGTCGCGTTCAGTCTGCGATTACAGTCGGTGTTCAAATTCCATGTGTAAGTATATAAATCGGCTCCAGTCGAAGGAAACAATCGGTATGTGTGTTCAGTTCAGTCTTAGAATGTTTCAGCTAATCGTTAAGTGTGTCCTCGGCTTAAGATGCAGCTGTAACATTATTTTCCAGCCCTCTTGGACTGTAGCAAACAACAGCATCTCTCATTAACATTAATGGTGGTTTACAAACAAGAATGTCACTCTTGGGATTAAAGTGGTGCTAATGCTGTTACTACTCATTCTAAAGCCGGGGAGACACTTAACGACTGTAAGGCTGATTACGAATGTAATTTGATACTTACGACTGATCATGCCCAAACACGCCGAGTCAGAGCCAGTTGCATTTAGTTGGTGTTTAGAATGGTGCAGTGTGCTGTCTCTAAATATTCTAGTCTTAGAATTTACAGGGGGTATCACACACAGTTTCTGCCAATCTCATGTTAATCTTGAGTACATATAGAGTAACAATGCATCCTTCATATCTCAGAAAAGTCTTTAGTTTTGTCATATTTATAAAAGATAAATACGCTAAACCGAGTCTTTCCGAAAAAAGCAGAGATCCTGGAGGCGTGTCTGCCATCAGTGCTGTGGGCGGAGCTAAAGAGTCACGAACGTGCGCAGCTTCTGTGTAGAGATCGTCTGCTAGCTGCGACATCAATATAAATAAAAAGGGAACAAAAACGTTCGTGTTGTTTACATTATATGCACTTGCGTGCCGATTGCTAACAAAACACAGACATCTGATGCAGCTTTACTCACCACCGTTCATCATCTGCAAATCCAGCACCGAACTGGGACTTGTTTACAAATTATTCATCACCGAATTCCCGGGAACAAACAAATATACGTGCACAACTCCGTTGCTGCCCCAGAAAAACAAACTTCATCCTCTGTTCCCTTAATGCTGGGTTCTTTGGGAAGCTGAAAAAGGTTATATTTCCCTCACAACCAAAAACACACCTTTGGTTACTGGAGCTGCTTCTCATTTCGGAGGCTGCATCCTCCGGAGGTCGTGTTTGAAGGCTGAATACTTAATCAAGAATGTCATATTTAAGAAAAGTAACCGTAATAAAATTGACTGATAATCATTGTGAGGTGTAAAATACTGTCATTTCTTTATTTCTTTGCAATCTAACGGTTAATATTCTTAAATGAGACTCGATGATGTATGCAGCCTTCAAAGGGTGCAGCCCCTGAATTGGGACACAGCCATTGTTGAAAAATCTCTCAGCTTCCGTATCCCTAACGGAAAGCGTTGATTGGCATGCTCTTGCTCTGGGTGATGTGTGTGTGCACGCTTATCAGGGAGAAGTGCCTATACATGGAATTCCGCTCTCTTTTGACATCATACAGGACACACTCGAAAAAAAAAACTCTCTGAATCCTGTACCGAAACCGGAAGTAGTGGATTTGGCACAGAAATACTCCATCATACATCCAACTCGTGTTTTGAAACTTTGGCCATGTTTAGCATGAGGATGCAACTCTTTAACAGTGTAAATAAGTCAGAATGCATGAAATAGCATTACACCCCCCTTTAAGAAACAGTAATCTAAACACGTTTAATATTTTACTGATGCCGGTGATCATAAAAATAGCTTAATTTAACAAAGTTTACTCGCCTCCAATTCCACGTGTAGAGTGCAAAGTCAACGTTGCCTCTCCAACCAGAACCTCAACTGTATCCTGCGCGGTTTTCCTGTTTTTTTTTTTTTTTTTGCNGCGGTTTTCCTGTTTTTTTTTTTTTTTTGCACAAGTGGAACTGCAGATAAATAACGCCATCCATGTTCGTTTTGGTACAAGATCTCGAGCAGAGTTGAGTTATCGCAATATATGCCCATCATGACTCACTAATCATACAGTGTGTTGTGTAGATGTGTCTGACTCTGTCGTAAACGTTTGTGCTCTTCTCTGACTGTCAAAGTCTGCTCCAGTCAAAGGAACCAGTCTGTAAGTGTGTTCAGTTCAGTCTTAGAATGTTTCAATGTTTCAGCTTGTTGTTAAAGGATTAGTTCACTTTGAAATGAAAGTTAGTCCAAGCTTTACTCACCCTCAAGCGATCCTTGGTGTATATGACTTCCTTTTTTCTGATGAACACAGTCTTGAGAAATATTAATAAATATCCTGACACATCCGAGCTTTATAATGACAATGATAGGGATCAATGAGTATGAGCTGAAGAAAGTGCATCCATCCATCATAAACGTGTACTCCACACAGCTCCGGGGGGTTAATAAAGGCCTTCTGAAGCAAAGTGATGCATTTGTGTTATAAAATATCCATATTTGATAAGTTAAGTAAAATATCTAGCTTCCACCAGACCGCTTTCCTTATTGAAGTTACGAAGAAAGTGTAAACTGGCATCACGTCAGTTACACTTTTTCCATAAGTTGAATTAGGTAAGGCGTGGGACGTAGCATAAGCGTTGTTAACTGCAAGAGTTTTACACTTTCTTCGTACGCTGAATACGGAAGGCGGTCTGGCGGAAGCTAGATTTTACTTCATAACGTGTTAAATATGGACACTTTTTTTTTACACAAACGCTTCGCTTCAGAAGGCCTTTATTAACCCCCCGGAGCCGTGTGGAGTACACGTTTATGGTGGATTGATGCACTTTCTTCAGCTCATACTCATTGATCCCTAACATTGCCATTATAAAGCTCAGCTGCGTCGGGATATTTATTAATGTCTCAGATTATGTTGATCAGAAAGAAAAAAAGTCATATACACCTAGGATGGCTTGAGGGTGAGTAAAGCTTAGGCTAATTTTCATTTCAAAGTGAACTAATCCTTTAAGTGTGTCCCCTGCTTAAATTAATTTGCTCACTTTGTTACGCCCATTTCATTGTCTCAAACATTAAAATAGATCAATCAGATGGCGACAGCGCCGGACTCTCAGCGTCTGAAGCTGCTCAGAGAGGTGGCAGGCACCAGAGTCTATGATGAGCGCAAGGAGGAGAGTATCTCACTCATGAAGGAAACAGGTAGATCCTTCACTCAGATTTTTTTTTATTTAAATGTATGATTAGAGTGAAAATGCAATTTATCATTTCCAATCTGTATTTCTCTGCTTATTCTAATAAAAGGCAAAATACGATTTTACGAAATTGTAGAGCTGCACGATTAATCATTAAAAGATTGCAATCTTGATTCAAATACCCACGTGATCTTATTCCTAAATGACAACAATTCTCCTGTGTCTATTAAACCTTTTGACAAGTACGATCACAGCGAACATTCAGATCTGCATTGGCGCTGCCGCTAATCCAGAGAGAGCAGTTGTCATGTATGAAACAGCTTCACAAACTGTCTTTTCAACCACACACAGGGCGTGCTGCGTTTGGCTACATAAAAAAAAAAACTTATCACTTTTGAGTTCACCTACCAATGGTATGAGAGGAACACAGCTTTTACTCTCAACCAAACTAACATTACTAGCCAATCAGAAGTAGAATGGGGCGGGTCTTGGAAAAAGTGTGGTTGAGATCCGGCTGCAACCGAGTCCTACTAAGCATAGATACCGGAGGGGAGACGTCATGTTGGAGAGGAGCAAGCAAATGTAGTTGGCAGGATGGAGAGTACGTTTATGAAGCCTGGGGAAGACATCCTAATTGATAAAGGACCTAAAAATAAATGGCGCTGGGTGTGGAAAGAAGAAATGGGTAGAGACGGCAAGTGTTTTGGTAGCTGGTGTTTGGTAGCTGGTTGTGCTTGAGAAAGCTAATGTATGATGTATGAATTTATCCAGATTCGTGCAGCTCCACTAGATAGTGCTCACTTGGTGAACACTCGGGGCCCTATTTTAACGATCTAAACGCAAAGTGTAAAGCGCACGGCGCAGGTGCACTCAGGGCGTGTCCAAATCCACTTTTGCTATTTTAACGACGGGAAAACGGTCTGTGCGCCGGGGCGCATTTTTGAAATGGGTTGTCCCTATTCTCTTAATGAGTAATGGCCGTAGCGTTCAATAAACCAATCAGAGTGTCATCTCCCATTCCCTTTAAGAGCGAGATGCGCTCGCGCCATGGTGGATTGCTATTTACATGGCGGAATTTGTTGTCGAAATTATCTGTTAAGTGGCCAGTCAATCTTTCAGTCGTCTGCGTTGGATGCAGGCTTTCAAATAGCTCCGCGCGATGAGTCAGTTAATATATATGTGTGTGTATTGGCACGATTGTTCAATTAATTAGCCAGTTTCATTCATCATTATAAGTAGTAATAGGCTGAATTGAAAATAGGTAGCCTAATTCTAATACACGCAATGACTATTCATCATTACATTTTTATATTAATGTAGCCTACACAATAATATTCTTTTACACTGTAATCCTTTTGTTTTTAATATTTGGCATGTTTGTGTGATGCGCATCCCTGTGTGTAATAAGCAAAGTCAATGCGCACTGTGGACATAGTTTCTACCAACGTGCTCTAACAAAAAAATATTGCGCCATTGACTTTAGACTTTAGACCAGGTTTGAGTTGGTCTATGGCGCAGTCTATTTTCAGCTCCTTAAAATAGCAATGCGCCTGAACACACCTCTTTTTTTTAGACCAGCACGCCAATGGGCGCACTAACTGGCGCAAATGCATTTACTAATTTAAGGACGTGGCGCTGAACGGGATAAATATTAGTATTGTATTTTTACAATTGTTTTTATAAAATTATATTATTTTTCTTAAATACTCCTTTTTTATTTTATTTTTTACAGTGAACTGTTACAATAGTAATATTTCCTGTTTTGATTTGGTAATGTTTATATTTTTATGTAGTTGTAGTAGTAATAATAATAATAATAATTTTATAG
>RJVU01053127.1:13384466-13464223 GCA_003731715.1 Anabarilius grahami | reverse complement strand
CAGTTCTAGGTAAATCGTGCGGCTTTACAAACAAGCACAGCAAACCTGGGATTTATTTTCAATTGCAATTTGCTCCCCCCCTCCCCCAAATTGTCCATCCAATGCAATATGAAAATGTGTTGTCATTTATGATCTTTGTATTGTTTTGTGGAACCAAATCTTTTTAATTAATTACTAAAGCAGTGCAGAAAACACTGCAGTAGATGCTTTACTTTTGCTTTTTTTATAGTCAAAGGTTTGTGACGTGCAGTTCTTTCTTGTGTGCAGAGGGAAAGCGAGAGAAGATTAATGAGCTGCTGAAGTACATCGAGGAGCGTCTGCACACTCTGGAGGATGAGAAAGAGGAACTGGCTCAGTACCAGAAATGGGACAAAATGAGGAGAGCTCTGGAGTACACAATCTACAACCAGGAGCTCAACGAGACCCGGGCCAAACTGGACGAGGTACACACACCAGTTCTTATTTCATCACCTTCTCGAGTCTAATTTGGTTGTGACAGTAAATAAATTAGTATTTAACACACTATGATGCTTTGTTGCTGATGTGTGATTAACATCGTAATTTATAGAAGGTGTGATTCCCTCCTCTAGTTGTCCAGTAAGAGAGAGACCTGTGGAGACAAATCTAGACAACTGCGAGATGCGCAACAAGATGCTCGAGACAAAGTGGAGGTAAACTGAGCTTCTCAGTGCATTAATCACTGATGTTTATTCATGTTTCTTGTTTTGCAACTACATGGCAACTGTCCTCAGCAGCCTAACGCCGTGTCTACACCGGATACATGCAGCGCGTCAAATTCCCAACAGTAAACAGATTCCCCATTCTATTTCAGTGTAACGTCATGATGGTGCATGGAAATTTGCCACATTTTCTTTAGGAAATGCAAAAAGTCTAGTAGATTACAATAAATTTTTACCTCCTTGTGCAGTCACACATCAAAAAATATTTCATGGAAGAATTATTCAAAAAGAAACATCCTTTTTCTTTTAGATTAACGTGCCGATGAATCGAGCACAATAAGACCAGGAACATTGATTGTAAATGGGGTCAATTTTGATTTCACATGAACTTTTCCTCCAGTGTGTCGGCCCCACTAACTTAAAATAAAGTAATGCAATGTGAAGATTCACTAAAATGTGCTCTGAAAACTGCTTTCACTCGTAATACAGCAGCTTACATCGGGTCATCTTATCTAACTTCTCTCTTTGTCTCTGTAGGAGACGGAGCGTGTGGTGAGGGAGCTGAAGTCTCGAATCTCCGCCATGAAGGAGGAGAAAGAACAGCTGAGCGCCGAGCGACAGGAGCAGATCAAACAGAGGACCAAACTGGAACTCAAAGCCAAAGATCTGCAGGACGAGCTGGCAGGAAACAGTGAACAGAGGGTACGACTAGCAGACGCACACACGCGAACACATGCACGCTCTACAGGCACACATATGCACTCAACACACACATTTCGAGGAAGTGTTATCTTAGAAAAGAGAAAATGTAATGTTTGGAAATATTTGCTTTTTGTTAAATACATTTTAAACTGAGTTTACGGTACCTTTCATTTCTTTGGAGTCAGTAAGATTTTTATACTTTTTTTTTGTATAACCCTTGTGCAAGGCTACATTTATTTGATAAAAAAATATTGTGAAATTATTAGTTTCAAATAAATAATTTCTATTTGAATATATATTAATATTTATTTATTGTTGTGATGTCACAGCTGAATTTTCAGTATCATTACTCCAGTGTTCAGTAGATATTCTCACAGTTCTCAATATAATATTGAATTGTTCGGTACAACATCCACGCTTCAATATGTGTCTGTGAATGTTTTTTTTTTCGGTTTTGCATTTAAATAATCTCTGTGCATTTTATTTCTCTCCGAATTGGCTCTGTTTGTGTGTGCCCGCGAGTCTACGTGCTGAGATGAGTAAATATCCAATCACTATGCACTAAAGTTAGGGGGTGCTTAGCCACGCTTGCAATGCTGGTGTGAGATTTCACACTTTAACAGGGTGAGTGGTGAAATGAGGTTGCAGTATGAGAAAGCACCATCTTTCAAATTTGTGGTGTGGATAGCGGTGTGCAATATCACAATTTTTGATCGTGTATGATTAAAATGTCTCCATAATCTGTTTTTGAAGAAATATTGTAGCAGGGCTCCAGACTGCGCCTAAAACGTCGCAAATATCAATTTGCGAGTGGTTTTTTTCCTGAGGTCGCCATTGGCGACCATACAAATTCATACGTTATGACTGTAAAATGTTATTTGCATGTTCTGTGACCAGTTGGCTATCACATCATTTGTTGTGTTGACGTAATTAAATGAGATGCTGCGTGTGAAATTTTCACTGAGTTAGAGGCGTCTTATATTTTGTGGATGGAAAAACAAATCGCGATAGTTCTTTGTGATTTATTTCAGAGTAAATGATCAATTATCAGAGCAGCTCTCAATCAATCATTAGCACACATTTGTCAACCGATTGCTTAATATGAACAAATTAATTTGTGTAAATTGACATCCCTACTGGCAACCATTCGCATGCGTTCTCTGCGGAGGTGCCATGATCTGAAAACAGACATAGGGCAAAGCTGTATTGGAGTTCAGCGATCTCCATTTGAGGTATTCTGCTTAAATGAAAGTGTCATTCAGACAGTCTGTGTTCTGTCATGTTTCTCGACTGTATTGTTTGCGATAGTGGTTGCTGATTGTACTTAGGAAACCTCTGTATGTACGGTCTTTTTTTTTTTTTTGCCATTGTTTTAATAGAGAAACATTAATGCAACTTGGAATTATTGGAATTACTATCAGGAATTTCTGTTATAATGTAGACAGGGCGAGTGTATATCTAAAGTCTTTGGTGTTTATTTAGCTTAGGCTATAATTGATAGGTTTTAATAAATCTGTACACTAGATGAGGTAAAATAAACCATGCATATGAATCGATATTCTGTTGATTTCTACTTATAGGTGAAAGAGCAACTTTTGATGAAATGTAAAAATAAATTTCCCAATGACAACAATCATTGCAATTAAATTTTTTAACATATTAACCATTATACAGTATGACAAAAATATTATGAAAATGTGTAAGTTTTCATTGACTAAAATGAGACTAAAATGCTCAGACTTTTACTTAACTAAAACTTGACTAAACAAAAACAGGACAAGGTTGACTAAATATGATGATAACTAAAAGTTACATTTTGTAACTGTAAATGGCCCGCGGGCCAGCAGTTTGAGACCACTGCTTTAAGTACTTCAAACTTTATTAGTTAGGAGTTTTTGCTATGGTATCAAACATTAAAGACA
The DNA here is from genome assembly GCA_003731715.1 of Anabarilius grahami. Lineage (NCBI taxonomy): Eukaryota > Metazoa > Chordata > Actinopteri > Cypriniformes > Xenocyprididae > Anabarilius > Anabarilius grahami. Next base: position 13,460,919 of record RJVU01053127.1, on the reverse strand, counting down.
AATGAACAGACAGTAAAAATAAGAATACACAAATTAAAACATAGATAAATACTATAGAACGGTTACAAATAAAGTTGGATCTAGCAGTAATATTCAGGTACAGAAATGTAATTTATATAATTATAAATATAATTGTAATTACACTGCATGCATGGTGTTCACTGTATAAATTAAATATAGATTAAACATTGTTAAAGTTTCACAATTAATGACATGGCAGTTATTTTTAGGCTGCTGTCACTAAAACCAATGTACATAGATTACATAGATTCAAGTGAATTGAAAAATTATAATTGAGAAATTATCCAGTAATATAAATTATCACAAACAGCCCTAGTTTAAAGAACATGCAATTTTCTTTTTTACTTCCCTTGTTTGTGTGGAGTGCATATAAACACTCATTTCTTCAAACAAATACCCACCTGCTTCTTGAAGTGGCTACTGCACAAACAAAGCAATGACTGAATTCACACACACAAACACACGGGTTTGATACACATACTCACAAAGGCAAACACACGCATGTATACACACTGAGAGCCAGAGAGCTGCAGGAAATGCTGGCAGGCACTAGTGAACAGAGGGTCCGCAGTGTCTCCGTCTGCGTCACTAACTACACATGCTCACTCCAGCCTGGGCTCGCATCCAGACGCAAACACACACATAATGCTTGTGTATCCCTGTATGTGTGAAATACACACTTTTGGTCGTCCCTCCCACAGCCCGGCTTGGCTTATAGAGGGATTAGCCCCACCTGGCCAAGTGTGTGTGTTTTCCTATGGAGGAGAGGCAGAAATGCGTCATTTGCCCTTTGATTGGTGAATGTAGGTTTGCTCAAATGGAGATCCCCTTTGTTCTGCTCATGACGCTGAATCTACACACCTGTTTGTGTGCATTTCATTCTTCTCCATTTAAATATGAACACCTCCTCATGCATCTGCGAAAAATATATTTAGGCTTTCTATCAAAAGAAGCGAGACTCATGAATTGATGTTGTTTCTTGTGATTCAATACTGAATCCCCTCTCGCTTCCTGTCCAACAGAAACGGCTGCTCAAAGAACGTCAGAAGCTTTTGGAGAAGATTGAAGAAAAACAGAAGGAGCTGCAGGAAACAGAACCCAAATTTAACGCTGTGAAAGAAAAAGAGGAGCGAGGAATTGCCCGGTAAACTCTTGAAAGGGCCCATAAAGTGGGGAGCAGTGTTAATTTCCTTAACAAAAACTATGATGAAAAATGTTTGTTAACGACCTTTTTTTCCATGACTAAGACGAGACGATGAGTGATGACACCAATTTCATTTAACGATAATATGACTAAAACTACAAGTGCAATATCGTTGACGAAAAAAGACGAGACTGAAATGTGGCTAAAAGACTAAACCCTTGACCAAAATCACTCTTTTGAAATCACTTTTTGTTTTTGACCGATAAAGGAGACAAAACATTAGAGACTGTCTTTGCAAGCGGTGACGCTTACGGTTGCCAGAGTTCCCGAATTTAAAACCTCTATCAGAGCTTTTCTGTTAAAAGAACATGTTTTACTTAATGTTTGCTATCTGGCAACCCCACACACGAGCCCTCTCTACACTGAAGCGCGGATGATCTGAAAACACAGACAAGTAAGCTGGAGTTCAGCGCTCTTCATTTGAAATTTCTACTTAAATTAAAGTGCCTATATTGCACTGCTCGTTTACTGACTAAATCTGGGACCAAAGTATAGGCCGATATCCAACAGTGGTTCTCAAACTGATGTATGCAAAAAGTGCCGTTCATTTTATTATACTTACCTTATTATACTATACCTTTTAAAATAACATGAAAACTGAAAATGTATTTCTAGCAGGTAAAATGTTGTATATACACGACATTCAATCAGATTACCTCTTCTTTTACGGTCGAAACTGACTGCACCCACACAAGCCAGCATCGCACTACATTGTGCTGTTCTCGACAATATAACGTTACCTTTGTGAAAGTGGGGATTTAGCACTTGCTAGCATGAAGAACAAATATAGACACAGACTGCATGTAGATTTAAGATTAAAACTCTCTTCGATACAAAAACATACCCTTCTGTGAGTTACTGTTTTTAATGTTGATCATATTATTCCAGCAAGAATATTGCCCTAATATAATATGTAATTTCCCGAATATTGATTTTATACAGTTCAACAAACAAAAGGGTAATATGTACATTTTAAACAGTATTGTCAGTATTTTTGCTCTATTTTGCAACGAAAGCCACAGCAGAGCAGCACACAAGCTGTGTTTCATGAACGAATCTGCGGCTTTGAACGAATTGTCAATGATTCAATGATTCATTCATAAATACAGCCACTGGCTTTGATACTGAAAGAATGAATGACTCGGTGATTCACTCATAAAAACAGTGACTTACCGCCACCTACTGGTGGTTTTAATGTAATATTTAAAAGTATCACTTCGTTTTTATCATCATTGTATTTATTGCATTTTTAAAAAAAATTTTTATTTAAGGCATTATTTATTTTACAAAGGTATTTATAAAGGTAAAAAATGCACTGGAAAAATCGATTTAAGAAGGCAAATGTTTTCCCTTANTAAAAACAGTGACTTACCGCCACCTACTGGTGGTTTTAATGTAATATTTAAAAGTATCACTTCGTTTTTATCATCATTGTATTTATTGCATTTTTAAAAAATTTTTTTATTTAAGGCATTATTTATTTTACAAAGGTATTTATAAAGGTAAAAAATGCACTGGAAAAATCGATTTAAGAAGGCAAATGTTTTCCCTTAATGGAAATGTATAACTGCAGTCTAATTGGAAAAGAGAGGATACACAGAAGGATGTTAAATCCCTCAGGGGGTACGACACTCTAGAAAGTTTGAGAACCACTGAAAGAGGATATGTAGAACTGCACAAGTGCTACTGCTGCTATGAGTGCAATGTGAATACAGTCTCTTACCTTGATTAAAATTTTCATAAGCTTACATGAATTGGTCTAAAGAGAAAAATTATAACTATTTTGTCTAGAGACAATATATAAAATAGCTATCAAAATCAATGTTGGTAACTAGTTTGACTAAAAGTAATGACTTGGACTTGACAAAATTGTGAAGACTTTTCGTCGACTAAAACTAGACTAAAATATGAAAGACTAAAATGACTAAAATGTGACTAAGACTAAGAAGCATTTTCGTCTGAAGATAAAGACTAAGACTAAATCAAAAATGGCTGCCAAAATGAACACTGGTGGGGAGTGCTGTTTTCTTTCCTGTATTGACGCATTTTCTTTTGAAACAGGAAGTTGGGGTGGGACATATTAGGTGTGTTCTAATTTGCATATATATGCACTATTCTATGCCGTTTTGAAGTATGAATAGTGCGAGTGGTGCCTTCACGCTAAAAATGAAAGTGTTAGATTACCCAGAAGTAAAATGTCTGTCATTAATTACACACCCTCATGTCGTTCCAAACCCATAAGACCTTCGTTAATCTTCAGAACACAAATTAAGATATTGCTGATGAAATCCAAGAGGTTTTTTTTTTTATCCCCAAGAGAAAGCAATGTAATTACCGTCATTCAATGTCCAGAAAAGTAGCAAAGACATTGTTAAAATAGTCAACGTGACTACAGTGGTTCAAACTTAATGTTATGAAGCAACGAGAATGCTTTTTGTGCGCAAAAAAAAAAACGACTTTATTCAACAATTTCTTCTCTACACTCATACACAGTTGCCGCAGTGAACAGAGTTCAGCGCTTCCGTGTTTACGTCTGAGTGACGACTCAGTATTGGCCGGCTCCTGCGTCAGCATCACACGCATTCTGACGTGGTGCTCATGTGAACAGCTTCGGCCAATACTGAACCGGCATTCAGACAGAAACACAGAAGCGCTGAACTGTGTTCACTGCGTCAACACCCCTAATGTACAGTATTAAATTTTATTTCTTCAAGTCTTAAAAAGGCCTTAAAAAGTCTTAAATTTGACTTCACAAAATATGCAGCAACCCAGTTTTATTTCACCAAATGTCACATTAAGGAAGACAGATGCATTGCAAATGCTGTTTTGTGTCTTTAACCAATAGTTGAAGTGTGATTTATTATGGATTAATTTGTTCATGTTTTTTTCCAGACTGGCTCAAGCCACACAAGAGCGAACAGACCTGTATGCCAAACAGGGCAGAGGCAGCCAGTTCACCTCTAAAGAAGAGAGGGACAAATGGATCAAGAAAGAGCTGAAATCTCTGGATCAAGCCATCAATGACAAGAAACGGCAGATCGCCGCCATACACAAAGATCTGGAGGACACGGAGGCCAATAAAGAGAGAAACCTGGAACAGTACACCGTAAGATTCATTTAAAGCTTGTCTTGGTATTGAACAGCAGGGGACAGAATTTTGTTTTACTTTTGCCAGTTTTGCAGATGGATTTGAATGTGTAACATTTCTTCCCAAATTTGATTTCGGCCACAGAAACTGGACCAGGACTTGAACGAAGTGAAGACTCGAGTAGAGGAGTTGGACAAGAAGTACTACGAGGTGAAGAACCGAAAGGACGAACTTCAGAGCGAGAGAAAGTAAGAACCTCCTGTTCTTATTCCCAACGCATCATGGGAAAATGTCTGGCTTTGGCCCATTTTCCAGCATCCCACCCTTTCTTATTACCTGAACGAACCGTTCCTCCCCTCACCTGGCATTTTAGTTATTAATAATCCACGAGCCATAGGTTTCACAGCACGATGAGGCTTGATGCATGGGCTATAGAATAGGGTCTCCTGCTGAACCCAGGCGTAGCTTTTGTGAGCCAGAGCTGATGGGTGTGTTTGTGTCCCTCCTCCTGCAGCTACCTGTGGAGGGAGGAGAACGCAGAACAGCAGGCGCTGGCAGCCAAACGAGAAGACCTGGAGAAGAAACAACAGCTACTGCGAGCAGCCACCGGAAAGGTTAGAAACCAAAACAGACATTGTTGAAGGTTGCTGGTCTTGTCATCTGTGCATTATTTTCATTTTTTTTTAATAATATTTATTTATAATTATATTAAATGTAATATCTTTCTGCACCCTTGAAACATCTTTTTGTTGTTGCAGTTGTTGATGTAAGTAAGCCTTTAAAGAAAATATGGCCTTAGAGTAGGGCTGCACAATTTGGGTGAAAAATGTAATGTAATCCCTCCACCCCCCCCACCTCCCCTTTCTATAGGATTTTTTTTTTCTGGTTAAAATTGCGATTACACACAAAAAACTCCAGGATTGCTGTCTTGTTTTTGTGGGGCTGCGCTATTTGGCCAATTTTTTTTTATTATTTATCAATATAATAATATAATATATTATAATAATATTTGTTATAATAATTATAATATAAAAATAATTATAATATAAAAATAATTATAATTATTATATTATAAAATAAAATATTAAACATAATAACAAGTATTACTATTGTAATATTTCACTATAAAAAAAAATATGGAATAATACATTTTATTTTACAGTACAACCGTAAATTACAACACTGAAAAAAAATAAGGCATGACATAAATATTAATGTCAAATGTTAAACCAAGCTTTCATTTTGCAGTTAAACCGCAGGGAGCCCTTAAAGCTTCTATTTTGTTGACAACAGTCAGTTTAACCCATTGACACGTACAATCACGACGGTGTGATTAGAACGTTCAGTGCATCACGTGATCAACTGCTAAATTCAAGTGTGCTTTTTGCACTTTGACTGGCGCTGAGCCAGAGACAGACGCGCTCAGCGCTTGCCATATATCACAAATATGCAGTGTTTTCAACCACATAGTGTTTATTTTAGTTTCAGACATTTAAATACACATAAGTACTAACAAAACAATACATTTAGAGTTTGCAAAATACAAACTGATGTCTATCAAAGCAGCAATAATCCTTTCCATTATAATTACACGTTTTATTCATATCAGATACACATAGTTCAAGTAACTGTAAAGTTTACTCTATTCTTCTCCCAGTTCACCGGCCACTTACTTTCACGTATTTCGGGAGAAGGGATGAATTCACCTCTTGTAAATCCAACAGATCCGAATCTCTGTGGTGCAAACTAACATGACAAGCAATGACGCGTCACCATGGAAACAATAAAGTGATAAGTTCCAAATAATGGTCACCTTGAAAAACTCAGGCTGGGGGGTCAGCCAGAATATTTTAAACTTGCGTGTGAAAGGGTTAAAAGCATTTCCCACAGGAATGGGAAGATAGTTGGTTCAGGCGCATGTTACATTCCCAAATGCAGCCTTTGTGATTTGATAATCGTGCTAAGCCATATCACAATTTCAGTTTTATTGCGATTAATTGTGCAACCATACCTCAGAGTTCATTATATGTAACCAATATGCATATGTATTTCAAATCAAATGCCACCTACACCGGTTCACTGTGCATCGGCTGCACTGAACCATATCTGCTAAGCTCAACTTGGCTGCTGGATCGTTTCTCATGGACTGAGTCAGTCACTAATTATAGCAACCCTCCCACGTTACAGAAATATACATCAGTATAGATGAACTCAGATTTTCATAACTTTAGATCGTCATCTGGGCTTGAAATGAAAATATGAACTTGGACGTGCAATGTTTTACGTATTGTTTGCTTTTCCTCCAGGCTATCTTGAATGGTATTGACAGCATTAATAAAGTATTGGAACATTTCCGCCGGAAGGGCATCAACCAGCACGTCATCAACGGTTATCACGGCATCGTCATGAATAACTTTGAGTGCGAGCCTGCCTTCTACACCTGTGTGGAGGTGACTGCCGGCACCAGGTCAGACACACCATTTATTATTAGTGTTTCCTGCATGTGTCACTCAGATTTTTGTGGCAGAGTGTGTTGACCGTAACGGAGTTGTGTGTGTTGACCGTAACGGAGTTGTGTGTGTGTTGACCGTAACGGAGTTGTGTGTGTGTTGACCGTAACGGAGTTGTGTGTGTGTTGACCGTAACGGAGTTGTGTGTGTGTTGACCGTAACGGAGTTGTGTGTGTTGGTGTTTGTTCAGGCTGTTTTACCACATTGTGGAAACGGATGAAGTGAGCACCAAGATTCTGATGGAGTTTAATAAGATGAACTTGCCTGGAGAGGTCACCTTCCTGCCTCTCACCAAACTGGACGTCAGGGACACCGCTTACCCTGAGACTAACGTAAGCTTACCACATGTTCACCTACACCACTGACATGACATTTAAAATGGACCCTCTTTACTTACTCAGTGTCGGCATGAAATTAAATTTCAATCTTGTTTTCTAAATGCATGTTATTGATCTTAATGTACATGATTCATCCATGTCATTTTTTGAACTTGTAATTTAATCAACTCAGCTTTTCTGATGAAGCAACAGACTTCTCTCTGTTGACGTATACAGGACTTCTCCAATCATGTAGACCGCTTAAACCCCACCCCTTTATTATGATCACCTACAAGCTAGCATTCAGATCTGACCCCATCCAATCAACAACAGATGGAGAGAACAAAGACCACCCTTTTTCGATAATCCTTTTGACTTGGATGTACGTCACAATATGGAATAAAAGATCTGTCCATATGTCATCATTGTGACTTGTGCACAATTTATCAGTACACTTTAAAATGCGGTCACATTTACAGTTGCTTGGGAACAGTTTTTGGTATTTGTGCAATCTGAAGTTTCGTGTGGGGGCAAAAAAGTTCAAATGCATGCAAATTTTGCTCTCGTTTAAATTGGTCGTGAATTCGCCACATTGACCAGTAGAAAGCTTTTTGGTTTGAAAGTGACTTCTGTGTTAGCAGTGCTGCAAAATATAGGTAAAATAATCTAATACTCCCCAGGAAAAAAGTCTGGCTTCATTCTGGAATGTCCACTTTACTGTTTTATGGATGGACAGGACAGGACTTGGTTTTATTATAATAATTTTTTTACATTATGGAAGTAAAAATGGTTGACTTAAAAAAATTAAGCTTATTCATCTTCTATTATTTTTTTTATATTTTTTGCTATTCTATTAAAGTCCCCCTGAAATCAAAATTTAAGTTTTTTAACTTTTAGTATTAATATGTTAGCCTTAAGGTTATGAATAAGCTAGTGTGTTCCAAAACAATGACAAAATTCGCATTCAGGAGATATAAGCATTCAAAACTTAGTCTCTCACTTCTGCTAAAATGGATCACAGATTTTCATGACATCACCCTGCACTTCAGCTTCTCGTCAGATCTTCTGTCCAATCAAATGCTCTCTAGAATCTGAAGTCCCACCCCTCCTACACTATAAACAGACACTGAAGCTTCGCCTGAATTCAGTCACTTGTTCACACATTTAGTAGTTTATGCATGGTGAATGGCACAATGTGCACTATATAGAGCAGAGGGNTAATCAGTAAATTAAATAAGAATTGTTGTTTAATGTGACAAATGTTTCTATTAGATAATATATTTTCCATGCATACCTCCAGTGTAAATAAAAGTTCTTTTATCAAGGATTTAGTATGCGGCCCTTCACTTGGTTTGCAAAACTTGATGTGGCCCTCTGGTCTAAAAAGTTTGCCCACCTCTGATATAGAGGATAGGGAACAATTCAGACAGTGTAAATATGCTTTCCATTGACCTAAATGAAGTCCGTTTGTCACGTGAACCGTCTGGTCTGGTCCAGAGACATGATGGCACAGAGCGGATCATATGCGCAAGTCATTACAGACCACAAAACGTATTGGAACCATTAGAATTCTGCACAGAATGCTGTATTTTAAAGCGATATAGAGGAGATTAGGAGGAGAAACGGTTAGAGATTAGAAGGAAACCAAAGCTTTACCGAGCTCAGTGGCTCTGGCCAAGCTGTTATATAAATGAAATGCTATTGGCTATTTTAATAAAGGGGTGGAGCTGTTCGATATCCCGTCCGGTCTTCCTGTTTCAGTTGAAATTACGTCAACGCATTGAATAATGCTGCACGTTTCAAGACACTTTAGTGGGCCTTTAATTTTTTGTAGGATGCAATCCCCATGATCAGCAAGCTTCGTTACAGTCAGAACTTCGACAAGGCCTTCAAACACGTGTTTGGGAAGACACTGATCTGCCGCAGTATGGAAGTGTCCACTCAGCTGGCTCGAGCTTTCACCATGGACTGCATCACTCTGGAGGGTAAACAAATGCTTTCCTATATGTCATTTTTTTATTATTCAAATGATTTCTGAGCCCTTGTCATTGTGTTGTTTTGGTATGTGTAACAGGTGATCAGGTGAGTCATCGTGGTGCTCTGACTGGTGGCTACTACGACACGCGTAAGTCCCGTCTGGAACTGCAGAAGGACATGAGGAAGGCCGAGGAGGAGCTTGGAGAACTGGAGGCCAAACTCAATGAGAACCTGCGTAGAAACATTGAACATATCCTCCTCATATACACCTCACACAAAGGGTTACTTATTATGGAGTGGCTTGAAATTAAAAAGATTGTAAAGTCCTATTTTTGTGTGTCTTGGCCAGTAGAGCATGCTGGTGTAATCGGCCTAGATGACACAAGGTCACAGAGGATCACTGAATGAGTCAGCTAGTCATTAATGTGTATGTGGTCATGTGTGAGCTGTGCACATAGTGTTATATTAGGAATGGAGGTTGAGAGAATGTGTAACTGGATTGAAGGATGTGATTCTCAAGGCCTTGAGTGATATTCATTTAAAGCTAATTTGAGTCCTTGATCGAATCACACTAGATTTTTATGGCTCATACTCTGACTAATTCAGAACTAATATGATGAACCTTCTCAGCTTCAGCAAAAACCGGGCCAAATAAAAGTAACAGCTCACCAAAGTATATGCACAGCTGAGATAAATGGATGTAATACAATCAGTTAAATATACAAGTATTTCAAAATACTAAATGGTTAAATATTAATATTTAACCATTTATACATATTTATATTATANNNATAAAAGAATACAAAAATAAAAATAAATTCAAAATATTAATAATTACTATACTATAATAGTATATAAATAATACTAAAATAACACTGTCAAGAAGTAGATTAGCTCAAGCGATGCAGCTTTTCAGGATTAAACTGGATCATAAGTTCTTGTGCTCCTTAACTCAGTTTTTCACGTATCAATAATGAAATTGACCAGCTGATGAATCAAATGCAGCAAATCGAGACCCAGCAGAGGAAGTTCAAGGCATCCAGAGACAGTATACTGTCTGAGATGAAAATGCTGAAGGAGAAGAGACAGCAGTCAGAGAAAACCTTCATGCCTAAGGTAACGCATACTACTATTTTTTTCAAGCGCTAATACTATAACTACCATTATTTCTCTACCAGATCTTTAATTTTATTTCACTCTGCTGTTACCCCCAGCAACGCAGTCTTCAGAGTCTTGAGGCCAGCCTACACGCCATGGAGAGCACGCGGGAGTCTCTTAAGGCAGAGCTGGGAACGGACCTGCTATCTCAGCTCAGTTTAGAAGACCAACGCAGAGTGGACGACCTCAATGACGAGATCAGGCAGCTGCAACAGGTTGGGCTGCTTGATTTAAAGTCATGAACAATTATTTTGGTCTATATTGAGACAATTGCATATTGACTTTGGGCACATTGTGAATTTGTTAAACTGTTTAAAAAAAACTATATATATATATATTGAGGAGTTTAACGCCATAAACACCTTTTTAAAAAATAAAAATGTGAGTTTCTGCCAAAATCAGTATTGTAACTGGTCAGTATTGAAAAGCCATTTATTAATTTTGCGTCGTGTTATTCTGTCATGTTTTCTCCCTTTCTTTCCAAAACGTGACAAACGCCAGTCTCCCTTCTCTGCAGAACGCGATATATCCGCTCAACCAATCACAGCGCACCATTCCACGCACTGTAAACAATAATGGCGGCGCTCTCAATACACCCGGCATCCTAGTTTTCCTTATCTGCTTTGTACTGTGTGATCAACAAAAACAGAAAAATGAATAATTTTGATGGCATTGATGAACCTGTGGTGGTTTCTGCGGTGGGGAAGAAAAGCCATCGAAATGTAGTAATTTACATGAGGAGAATAAGAAGATGAGGCACTCGAGTCGGGAGGAGGAAAAATGCCGGCTGTTGCTTGTTCCACGACAGCTTCAAACTTCTGTCACGGTCCCCAAAACTAAATCATGGACCGTTTTTAAAAGCCGTTTTTAATACCAATGTACTCGGTAAATGTGTCTATCTTAACCATGCGGTGGTGCCAGATACTCTTTAATCGGTAATGACTAACGGAGACATAATTAATTTATTACATTAAAAAGATGACTCGTTGAATTCCTTTTGGGAGCGATGACTGAATGTATTTTTAGTCAAATGCCTGTATATGCCTGTCATTTTGACAACTATGTGTGCATTTGACTATTCAGGCACAAGGAGAACTGATCGCGCGCTGTCTGAGAGAACTGGGATCGCGCGCAAAGAAAGAGAAGAGAGCTCCCGCAACAGAGAGCACTTCTGGTCTGTCATTCAGCGCGATTCCGCCTATCCCGCCTTCACTAATCGATAATGAATTGTGATTGAAATCATGCAGTTCGCAATGTGTTGGGTTGTCATCATTAATTTTGAAGTATTTCCACACCCCTGAGGCTGACATTGTTTCTTCTGCTGCCCCCGGTTGTCTCTGTGCACGGAAAATTCTGTCAGTTACGTCACGTGAGGTATCGGTCTTTGGTATCGCGGGTATTTTTACGAGTACAAGAGCATGAGCTTGGTATCGGTGCATCCCCATCCCTAGTTTGNATATTATATTATATTATATTATATTATATTATATTATATTATATTATATTATATTATATTATATTATATTATATTATATTATATTATATTATATTATATTATATTAATGTATCACAAAAAACATAAAACTAAAATCATGAAATTTTATTAATTGCCCAGCCTTAACAACAGGTACAGATGGCCACACAAACTTTTCACTGACCATCAGATGCACACAAAAATGGCGCAACTTGCTTCATTGCAACTTTATTCTGATTATCAAAATTACAAACTGGTGTTTACAAGGTCCCAGGCCACAAGGAAGAACTAGTCACTGTGACATTGTATTAAGGCTGGGTGGTATATCAAGTTTGTACGAAATATCAATATATATTTTTTATGTACGATATGGAATGAGGCAATACCATTTATATCGATATACAGTAGTTTGATACGAGCGCATCTGAAAAATAGCGGAAGACACAGAGTGCTGCTGCGGGGAAAAATGCATAATACAATTTGTCCTAAACATGAGACATGCTTAATGTTAAGGGCTTACAATAACTCGTAAGATATAGTTAACACGTATAGTTTAAAGCAGCTTACCCCGACAGATACATGTGCTGACAGATACTTGCGCTGTTTAATGCTAATGTGTTTGTTGTTTTCCTCAGTGTGTAACTTTATATTTCATATTTCAATATTCTCCATCTGTAAATGTTAGAAAGTCATGCCAATGTTTACATTTTGCTGGCAGGAGTGGACGAGCCTTATGCAAGCGAGTTAATTTCGCTAAACTTCACACTTCAGTGAACGAGCGCCGTCGTGCGCATGCGCTTCAAACAGAAAGAGCGCAATAAAATGGCAGCATAATTCTGACTAAAATTTACATTTTGCTAAAATATTTGTTGAGCAATTAAATGTAGGTTTAAAATTCTTCATATGGCACAAGTAAGTATATTTTTGTGATGGCAGTAACTGTAAAGTGACTTTTGTAATGGGGAAATCAAAATAGCCTAATATAATTAGTTTGTGCTTTTGTTTTTATTTTCATTTTTAGTTTAGGGAATTTTACGGAAGAGGATTAGTGCCAAGCAATAATAAAAAATAAAACCATCTCGAGATTAAAGTTGTTAAATTTCGAAAAAAAAGTTGAGATAAAATGTTGAGAATAAAGCCATTAAATTACGAGGAAAAAAGTCGTTAAATTATGAGAAATTGAACGACTTTTTTCTCGTAATTTAATTATTTTATTCTCAGCATTTTATCTCGACATTATTCTCGAAATTTACAGACTTTTTTTCTCATAATATAACACATTTGTTCTCGTAATTTAACGAATTTGTTCTCGTAATTTAACGAATTTGTTCTCGTAATTTAACGAATTTGTTCTCGTAATTTAACGACTTTTTTCTCATAATTTAATGAGTTTATTCTCAACATTTTATTTCGACTTTTTTCTCGAAATTGAACAACTTTAATCTCGAGATGGTTTTATTTTTTTATTATTGCTTGGCCCTAATCCTCTTCCATAGAATTTAACTTCTGCTTTAAAAAGCATTATTTTTATTTTTAGATTATAATGTTACAATGTTAGAATGTAATGTGATTTGACCTTTTTTGCACATATGAAGAGTTTGGTTCCAAAACGTGATAAGCGCCATTTTCAAAAAAATATTGAGTTTCCGCCATAATCAGTATTGTATCTGGTCGGTATTGAAAAGTCATTTAATAATTTTGCGCAAAATGCGATATCCGTTGTGTTATTCTGTCATGATTTCTCCCTTTCTTTCCAAAACGTGACAAACGCCAGTCTCCTTTCTCTGCAGAACGCGATATATCTGCTCAACTAATCACACCATTCCACGCACTGTAAACAGTAATGGCGGCGCTCTGAATACACCCTTCATCCTAGTTTTCCTTATCTGCTTTGTACTTTGTGATCAACAAAAACAGAAAAATGAATAATTTTGGCGGCATTGATGAACCTGTGGTGGTTTCTGCGGTGGGGAAGAAACGTAAGCCATCGAAATGTAATCATTTACGTGAGGAGAATAAGATGAGGCACTCGAGTCGGGAGGAGGAAAAATGCCGGCTGTTGCTTGTTCCACGACCGCATCAAACTTCTGTCACGGTTGCCAAAACTGAATCATGAACAGTTTTTAAAAGCCGTTTTTAATACCAATGTACTCGGTAAATGTGTTTATTTTAACCGTGCAGTGGCGCCAGATACTCTTTAATCGGTAATGACAAATGTTCATTTATAGCATTAAAAAGATGACTCGTTGAATTCATTTTTGGAGCGACTGAATGTATTTTTAGTAAAATGCCTGTATATAAGATTAGTATTGGCAAAGTTCAGAGGCTGTCATATATGTGGATCAACTTACAGGGTTCGTACGGTCATGAAAAACCTGGAAAAGTCATGGAATTTTAAAACAGCGATTTCCAGGCCTGGAAAAGTTTTGGAAAAATAAATAAACCAGAAAGTTTGGGAAAAGTCATGGAAATTTGTTTCAAAATATTTGTTATAGCATATATGTTTGTGATTAATATTGGTTAAACAAACTTTGAAACTTCGTAAACATACTTTGTTTATACGATCCACCCGCCTGCCGCATATAACCAATCACACGCATTTCTGTCGAGCGTGATGGCCAATCAGAAGCTGTTAGATTAGTCATCGCTGAAAAGAAGAGTTTGGTTCATTGCGCGCGCTTTGTCTGAATTCTGACTGAAACTGGCGAATTTTCCCATAATCAACAAAGTGCGGATTGGATGTAAGAGATTCATGTCGCAGTGTCATCAGCTTCAGTGATTGTAACAGGAGTGTTTGTGAGAGTGCTTAAACTCGCGTTACACTCAAGTTATGGACAGCTTCACAATCGGTCCCGTCTTTGCTCTCTCTGTATAAGTTTATTCCAGTTAATATAATTTATTCATCATGCTGGTAAGATCAAATGAAGTCTTCATTTTCTAATGCGTAAAAAGCATTTAAATAATTCATAAATGGTTCTAAGATTTGAGTAACATTAAACAGTCTGTGTAAAGAAACATTTATGCTATTTCAGGTGCAGCTTCTGTTCCACCTTTGCAGTGTAAAGATGGCTTTTGTTTTGTTAATGCTAAAATTTTATTGGTAACAGTCTATATAGTGTTCTGATTGATTTAAGTAACTGGTTAAATTTAAGTATTTGATAAACGACAACACAGATTTAATCATAAAAAATTGCACTTGTAAATAAATAAATAAAATGCCCCTGGGAATCCATTGCAAGGGGCCCATATTGGAACATTTTTTGTCTGACCCTGACATGGGGTTGGCAGTTGCAGTTTGTATAGGTGTAAATTGCAGAAATGAATAAATAAACTCAACTGTTTTTGGAGACTTTAAATAGGGATGTTATCTTGTTGATGATTTATGGTTTTACATTGAGATTAATGGTAAATAGGACTAGGAGGCAAAGCTGTTTTTCAATCTTCTTAGTTACCAAATTTTGTATTCCAAAAGTTTCTCTAGCCCCGCAACATTGTAAAGTTTCTGTCAGTGTTACTGATCAAAAAGATCATTGCCTCCCATTGATGTCTGTTAATCTGTTGCTAGGGTCAGACAGTATTTTATATAACCGTCTTACTGGTGTCAGCGTTTATTTTGTATTAAACTACATAGCTTGTCATTATTTAATATATTCTGTGATTTGACACCATGAAAGTCATGGAAATGTATTGGTAGAAATGTGTATGAACCCTGAACTTACTTTGTTGTGTATTTTCAATATGAAAAATAACTTTTATATTGATGGATTAATTGCCTTTTGAAAAAAAAAAAGTGTCATGGATTTATTGCATTTTGGGGAAGAAAAAAATACGTTTTTATAATTAACCTTTTAAAATCAAAATGTAGATTTGAATTTTTAATGTTTTTATAACCAAAAGATGCTATGTGAAAGTTTGAAACAGAAAATTGTGGTTTTCATTTTGCCACTTTCTTGGTAAAGAAAACACATTTTTACTCAAAATAATCAAAATGGAGTTATAGCGTTTTGGAACCAAACACTTCATATATAGCATAGACTGGTTACTTTCACTATATTTGTTTTCATAGCCTTTAATATTAACATTGTTTGTAGTAGGGATGCACCGATACCATTTTTTTTTTTTTAAGGACCGAGTACGAGTACCGATACTTTTTTTTTTCTAGTACTCGCCGATACCGATACCGATGCCTATATATTTATTAATTTCTCTTTCTCTCTCTCTCTTTTTTTTTTTTTTTTGGTGATGTTGCCGTTTTCCAAGCACAACACAGTGAGACTAATGAATGTAGGACAGCTTCTTTATTATTACTCTAATGAAAAAAGTAAAAATTTTGTGCTTGTCACAAACTTAAAGAACAAAAATTTCAGTGTCCAATAACCTTCAAAGGACATAATTACCAATATATATATATATATATATATATATATATATATATATAATTGTTATATATAAAGAAATTTACAAATTACAAACAACACAACAAATACTATAGAGATAAAAATTAAATAAAATTTGTTTTTCAGATACAGTAGGTTTATTTACCATGTATACATTTATTTAACATCTTTTGTTGTTTTATTAACATTAATGACAAATATAGGCTACGGTCCCTTTAAGACCGAATCCATGGATACTGACACACATCCTGTTTTCACCCAAATGTTTACGTCCACTTAAGCCATAACGATGGACATTTTGACAACTATGTGTGCATTTGACCATTCATGCGCAAAGAGAACTGATCGCGCGCTGAGAGAACTGGAATCGCGCGCAAGAAAGAGAGAAGCACGCACGAGAGAGAGAGCGCTTCTGGTCTGTGTCATTCAGCGCGATTCCGCCTATCCCGCCTTCACTAATCGATAACGAATTGTGATTGAAAGCATGCAGTTCACAATGTGTGTGTTGTCATCATTAATTTTGAAGTATTTCCACACCCCTGAGGCTGACATTGTTTCTACTGCTGCCGTCGGTGTCTCTGTGCACGGAAGATTCTGTCAGTTACGTCACGTGAGGTATCAGTCTTTGGTATCGGGGGTATTTTAACGAGTACAAGTACATGAGCTTGGTATCGGGTCCTAGTTTGTAGGACAACATTGGGCAGGATGTGAAATAAGTATAAAAAAAATATAATTTTTTTTCTTTTTTCTAAATCCAAATAGAAAAATGTAGCTAATACCGAGATATATACCGTATATCGCCATTCAGCCAAAAAATAGAGAGAGAATTTTTTGGCCATATCGCCCAGCCCTACATTGTATGTGTGATGACTCCATACAGTGGCTGTAATCTCATCTGAGAAGTGTTAGTCAGTCTGTTGCTCTGTTAGATGTGTGCGAGAATAAGAGCTGAATCCTGAGGCCATATCTGCAGCTCTTTACCACCTCCAGCCTGACACACGACACGCATGGCAGACAATTAAAAAGCTACTTTAAATGTTGTATAACCAGCCCACATCATTAGCCTTTGTTATTTTTGCCTTCAATTTGGTTTGCTGATTTGTCTGCTTTTGTATTTTCAGAGTGGCTTAGCCTTTAAGCATATGCCTATCTTTTTCATTTATTCTTTTAGATGAACATTCACGTGGCCAAAAGCCAAATCTTCTGTTTTTTTAATCTAAATTGACTTTATAATAAATGATTAAAACCAAATATATGGCTTTTGGCCCTTCAGTCTGGGGTCATCTAGTTTCATGTGTGCCATGTTTTTGCTATAGGACAACAGACAGCTGCTGAATGAGAGAATTAAGTTGGAGGGAATCATGACCAGGGTGGAGACGTACCTCAATGAGAACCTGCGCAAACGTCTCGACCAAGTCGAGCAGGTAAATATAGCAGTTTTCCTTTTTGGCAGTATAACATGTATGAAATACAATGCCATGTAGAGCACTAAAAAGTGGGTTTGTGTAGGAATTGAATGAACTGCGAGAAACTGAAGGAGGAACCGTCCTCACTGCGACTACGTCAGAGTTGGATGGCATTAATAAACGCATAAAAGACACTCTGGCTCGCTCTGAGGGTGAGTAAAGACTAAAATCATTGTTTGTTTGTTTGAAGAAAAAACTTTTGTTTAATTTTGTCTCATTTTTCAGATTTGGACTCCCTTATTGATAAGACAGAGGTGGAAATAAAGGATCATCAGAAGAGTATGGAGCGCTGGAAGAACATTGAGAAGGAGCAGAACGAAGCCATCAACCATGACACTAAGGAGCTGGAGAAGATGACCAACAGACAGGGCATGTTACTAAAGAAGAAAGAAGAATGCATGAAGAAGATCCGAGAGCTGGGCTCCTTGCCGCAGGAGGCCTTTGAGAAGTACCAAACACTCACTCTCAAACAGGTACACAGCTGTTACGGAAAACTGGAGCTGGTTTTTGTTTTGTTTTTTTTAACCCTGAAATGCAAAGTTTTTTTTCCCCTGTAGTCAAAAGTTCATGGTCAAGTTACTAAAAATTGTCCATATAATTTCCAGTGACTCATTGAGAGTGATATCAAACTGTATTTTCCTTCTTGTCGCAAATGAGGTCACAAACGAGTATTATGTAATCGTATGAAGACGGATGTCCGGATACCCTTGAAGAAGCCTCTTACCACCTTCTCGGCTCATGTCTGGCTTTAGTTTTTCCTCTCATCCCCCTACAGTCTCGCAGCTCTCTCCCACCTGTCTCATATTCTTTCTCTTAGTTGATCTTCCTCCTCCCTCTCCACCTCTCCAGTCAGGGGCTCTATTGTGTGTCAGCCCTCCTACACAGAGGTGACTCATTCTTTATTACCCCATGCTTGCGCTCTTGTTTTTTCACCCTCTCTTGGTGAACTTGAGTGTGTGGAGTTGAGGAGGGAGGTTGAATCGTGCCATCTCTGTCCGTTTCTTTAGCTATCTTCTGGAATCTTTTCTTGCAGGTTCAGAAGTGGTAATTATGGCATAATGTTCATTCAAGTGATTTTGTTCTGGACAAAATGTACACATTTTGTCGTTTACAAGATGATTTTTAATTAGGAGCTGATCCCAATCTGTTTTCACATTTGTTACTGTTCTATTCTACTAAGCCCCTAAGGCAGGGTTGGCCAACTCTGGCCCTCGAAATCCACTTTCCTGCAGAGTTTAGCTCCAACCCTAATCAAACACACTAATTAAGCTAATTAAAGTCTTTAGGATTACTTGAAAGCTGCAGTCTTGTGAGTTTGATCAGGTTTGGAGCTAAAAAAAAAAAAACTGCAGAAAATATTCTTTTCCATCACCATGTCCCCTTGATACTATTTCATTGGTTATGTGTTGTGTAATGATTTTGTGTGTGTCTGTGTAGTTGTTCAGGAAGCTGGAGCAGTGTAACACAGAGCTGAAAAAGTACAGCCACGTGAATAAAAAAGCCCTGGACCAGTTCGTCAATTTCTCAGAGCAGAAAGAGAAGTTGATTAAGAGACAGGATGAGCTGGACAGAGGATACAAATCCATCATGGAACTCATGAACGTCCTGGAGCTGCGCAAATATGAGGCTATCCAGCTCACCTTCAAACAGGTACAACCATCAGTAAAGAAATGTTTACATTTCAATTTTATTTAGTTTTATTTATATAAAAATATATACAACAAACAATGTAGCACTCTAAGATTTCAGGTCTTGCCCTGCCAAAAATTTTGCTGACCCCAACATATGTGACCAGTGCTGGCAAAATCAGTCTGAATGCGCAAATTTTTAAAAAATTAGTTTTTTTTTATTTTCACATTCTCCATTAAAAGACCTTCAAAATTATATGATTCGTTGAAAAATTACTACACCCGTTTGAAAAAATGGAGTTAAAGTTTTCTGAAGATTCCAAAGCAAAATCACCTAGCAAAGTTGCATCTTTTCCTCCAGTTGTTTTCCTAATAATAATTACTATATTATTTTATCTTTTGTTATTAAAAATAGGGACAGAGATGCAAATAACAGTCAGTCAGCGTGATCGTTTCACATATTTAAATTGGCAAGGCTTAACCCTGTGGTTCTCCTCATGTGGCGGTCAAAAATTAACTTTCAGTAAGATTTTGTTTGGGCACACAAACAAAGGAGTACGAGTGTAACTATTTTTTTCCAGGACCATTCAACCGTTTTGATTGAATCATGTCCATGATTTTTTTTGGTGTGTGTTCCCAAAGCAAGTGCCAAAACCTTTATGAACTTTCGTACCATTTCGATGAAGCAAACAAATTCTAAAAAGCCAAAACGTAAAATGTTTTGGTCAAAAATGACTAAAGAAGTGGAAATGATAAACTTCCATGAAGGCTCAGCACTGTCCTGATCGGGATTCTGTCAAAGTCCTTTCAGTCCTTATTGTCGAGCCTGGGCTCGGTTTAAAACACATTATCATTTTTATTTAAATTTTTTTTAAATAAATTAAAAATATCTCTAAATCAAATTCCCACCACAGTCAGCACAAAAAACAATCTGTATCCTGTTTAATATTCTGCTTTGTCTCCCGGCAGGTGTCTAAGAATTTCAGCGAGGTATTTCAGAAGCTGGTGCCCGGTGGTAAAGCCACTCTGGTGATGAAGAAGGGAGACACTGAGGGTGGACAGTCTCAGGACGAGGGCGAGGGAGCAGACAGCGAGAGGGGATCTTCCTCTCAGAGCAGTGTGCCAAGTGTAGACCAGTTCACTGGTGTGGGAATCAGGGTAAGGCCAGGATGGAGAATCGAATGTTTGTGTGCTTTATGTATGTGCAGTTATTACATGCTCAAACTTGACAAATCATGTTTGTGTTTGTGTGTGTACGTCAGGTGTCATTTACAGGTAAACAGGGAGAGATGAGAGAGATGCAGCAGCTCTCTGGAGGTCAGAAGTCTCTGGTTGCTCTGGCTCTCATCTTTGCCATCCAGAAATGTGACCCTGCTCCTTTCTACCTGTTTGATGAAATCGACCAGGCTCTGGATGCCCAGCACAGAAAAGCAGTGTCAGGTACCATCAGCCAATGCATTGTTGACATTAGAGATGCACCGAAATTTCAGCCTTGAAAGTTCAAAAGAGGAAAAAAAGCAGGAAATCTGGCCCAAAAATAAACAACTACATCAAAAGAAGTTATCTGGTTTTAATAAAAATGTTTTGTTTTTTTCTTTAATTCTGCTACAAAGTTTTTTCTTTTCACTACAAACAAAATGGTTTTGGGAGGTTACAAGCTTCTGCTTGGAGTGAATTAGAAGTGGTTTTGCAGTGTATCAATGCTTTGTATTGCTGTCTTTCAGATATGATTGTGGAGCTGGCTGGACATGCTCAGTTCATCACCACGACCTTCAGACCTGAGCTTCTGGAGTCAGCCGATAAGTTCTACGGCGTCAAATTCAGAAACAAGGTAACAGGCATCAACCACCTTGATGTGTAAAGTAATTAGCAAATGCAAATGAGTCTTGTGCATAGAAAATAAGCTTTAAATGGAAGTCTTGTCAAGTTGAAGCTGCACAGATGAGGTCCCCAGGCTTACTATCGGTGTGTGTGTGTGTGTGTGTGTTTGTTAGGTGAGTCACATCGATGTGATCTCAGCAGAGCAGGCGAAGGACTTTGTGGAGGACGACACCACTCACGGCTGAAAAACAATACACCGCCATCACTCATTTTCCTTGTTTCTCACCTCTATTTCAACTGGTGTGTTTCCTTTTTAAAATCCCAGTTGGAATGAATGAATGAAAAGCAAAAGTTTGCTTTTCTTAATGTGCTTGGATTTGGAACAGGATGACTAATTGTTGACTAATTGTTGTTTTACAATTTTATATTTTCTTTCCTCTTTGTTGATTCTCGTATTTCAAGGATAAAACACTGAAAACATTTTTTGATTATTTGATAATGTGCTGCGCTTCACACTTGCTTCAGCCCGAGTTATTTAAAGATGAGGAAGTTCAGTCACTCAATTTCAGAGTTAAGCATCAGTAAGGGAACAAATGTAGTATGCTGAGACTGAATACACAGGTAGGTGTATGTTAAAGAGCTGCGTTTTGCAGTCTGCCGTTTGGCCCCAGTTCTCTCTTCCTCTCTACTAATAAACCAGCATGAGTTGTTCCATCATACTTGCCTTTTTAAGTGATATATGAAAACGGCTCATTTTGTAGTTTTTCCGAATGAGCCTAAATGTTTTTTTTTATCATTGTTTTGCTGATGTTTCATTTATTCTTTTGGTCATTGTGATTTATAGTCATATGTGTTTTCTGTTACCCTAAAAGAATAAAATTACCCTGGTCTTTATCAAAGCAGATTTCACTGGTTTCTTGCCGCTAGAGGGCGCTGTCAAACATTTTACAGTTTTGATGTTATTATTACATCATAATGTGGTTGTGCTGTTGCAAAGAAAAATCTGTGATTTGAAGGCTGCTTTTGGCATTAGCAAGTAAGTACTTTTTATATATAACTTATTTTATACATAAATTTATTTACATATATATATATATCTATGTTTGTAAAATTAAATCAGATTTTGTTGGGTTTTTGGGCTTTTGAGAAGNATATATATATATATATATATCTATGTTTGTAAAATTAAATCAGATTTTGTTGGGTTTTTGGGCTTTTGAGAAGTTGTTCCTTATGAAACAAATCTCAAGGTAATATTTAAACACTGAGTCTACAATTTAAAAAAAAAAATGTAATATAATAAATATTTCTATTTTGTAACACTTATTTATTTTCATCCTAGTGTCTTTCAAACCTGAGCTTATGCAGATCAGTGTTGCATGTGGAGATCAGGCTTTGGAAATGATCATGCTTGTCTGTAATAGGTTTGTAGTCATTCTGGTGAGTCATGTTCACTGAAATGTTCTGGGGATATTGGATCCTCTTTCCATTTGCCAACAACACAAACACAATTTTATCTTTCAGATCTACTCAGCTGATCACTAAACTGATCCAAGAGTCCTTCGGGCCTGTCAATCTCTCTTCTCTTAACTGTTCGCGCTTCTCTCTGCCAGAATCGCTCTCTTGCGACCTAGATCAGCCCCTTAACATAATCAACAGATGAAACCATCCCATAATCACGGGGAGGCCTCGATAAACCTCGCATAAATCTGTCCCTGCTTTACAGTCGTTCAACACACAAGTTAATTTGTTGTCTGACAGGTGCCGTGTCAAACCTATAACCACTTGGTCCCTCCATGTGCCCTTGACTCTGTCTGTCTGTGAATAGTGTTAGGGTCCCATTAAACTTGTCAGTTTTGTGAGCAGTAGCCTGCTGGGAGAACAGATGCTGCTGTCTCAATGGCTCTTTTCACTGTCACGGGATGAACTTTCAGCTGCCTATACAATTGGCATCTTTTTTTGGGCACATATAATATAAACTAAAAATATTTTTTTTACATGGCAATTATTTATTAGTTTATTAGCATTTTTTTATCTTGAGTAAAAGCAACTTTTCTTAGTGGACAAACATTTACATTCACATGGACTTTTAAGTCACAAACCACTATATGTGACCAGTGATTCAAAAATGCTCTATTCTATTATCATTTCATGTGGTTGTTTTTTGTACAAAAGAGCTGAACACAAAATTAAGCATTATAGAATTACAGAATCTGTTGCAACAAAATAATTCAATTCACATTTATTTGTATAGTGCTTTTCACAATACATGTTTCAAAGCAGCTTTACAGAAAATGCATGTCAACATCATAATGTAGAGTAATCTGTTATCAGAGGTGACTGTGTCCAAGTTATGTAATTTCAACACATCACGCAGTTGGCTAACAATGTATTAAAGTTGCCCTGGAATCAAAAATTGAATTTACCTTGGCATAGTTGAATAACAAGAGTTACATGGAAATGACATACAGTGAGTCTCAAACACCATTGTTTCCTCCTCCTTATGTAAATCTAATTTGTTTAAAAGACCTCCGAAGAACAGGCGAATCTCAACATAACACCGACTGTTACGTAACAGTCGGGATCATTAATATGTACGCCCCCAATATTTGCATATGCCAGCCCATGTTCAAGGCATTAGACAAGGGCAGCCAGTATTAACGTCTGGATCTGTGCACAGCTGAATCAACAGACTAGGTAAGCAAGCAAGGACAATAGCGAAAAATGGCAGATGGAGCGATAATAACTGACATGATCCATGATTACATGATATTTTTAGTGATATTTGTAAATTCTTTGTAAATGTTTCGTTAGCATGTTGCTAATGTACTGTTAAATCAGAATCAGAAGATTCTGATTCTACAGTACATTAGCAACATGCTAACGAAACATTTACAAAGAATCAGAAAGAGCTTTATTGCCAGGTATGTTGTTTACACATACTAGGAATTTGTTTTAGTGACAAGCTCCACAGTGCAACAGAGTGACAGCGACAAGACAAGACACATAATAAAAGGAATAAAATAATAATATACGAATTTACAAGATAGACAAAGTGCAAAAAAAAAGCAAAAAACAATATATAATATAGACAATTGACTCTGCAGTTATGTGTGCAAATTTGAAGTATAAGTAAGTGTTTTAAGTTAATAATGTGTAATAGTGTAATAGTGTTGTGTGTTCCATGTTTGTCAAGTGTTCATGAGATGGATTGCCTGAGGGAAGAAACTGTTCCTGTGTCTGGTCGTTCTGGTGCTCAGGGCTCTGTAGCGTCGACCAGATGGCAACAGTTCAAAGAGGGAGTGTGCTGGATGTGAGGGGTCCAGAGTGATCTTCTTTGCCCTTTTTCTCACTCTGGATAAGTACAGTTCTTGGAGAGTGGGGAGGGTTGTGCCAATGATTCGCTCAGCAGACCGGACTACCCTCTGTAGTCTTCTGAGGTCAGATTTGGTAGCTGAGCTGAACCAGACGGTAATCGAAGTGCAGAGGATGGATTCAATGATGGCAGAGTAGAACTGTTTCAGCAGCTCCTGTGGCAGGTTGAACTTCCTCAGCTGGCGAAGGAAGTACAACCTCTGCTGGGCCTTTTTCACAGTGGAGTCAATGTGAATGTCCCACTTCAGGTCCTGTGAGATGGTGGTGCCCAGGAACCTGAATGACTCCACTGCAGTCACAGTGCTGTTTATGATGGTGAGTGGGGGGAGAGCAGGGGGGTTTCTCCTGAAGTCCACGATCGTCTCCACTGTTTTGAGCGTGTTGAGCTCCAGGTTGTTAAGACTGCACCAGACAGCCAGCTGTTCAACCTCCAGTCTGTAAGCAGATGAGGCCGATGACTGTGGTGTCATCCGCAAACTTCAGGAGCTTGACAGAGGGGTCTTTAGAGGTGCAGTCGTTGGTGTACAGGGAGAAGAGCAGTGGGGAGAGGACACAGCCCTGAGGGGCGCCGGTGCTGATGGTGCGGGTGCTGGATGAGAATTTTCCCAGCCTCACTAGCTGCTGCCTGTCTGTCAGGAAGCTGGTGATCCACTGACAGACAGAGGTGGGCACGGAGAGCTGAGTTAGTTTGGGCTGTAGGAGTGATGGGATGATGGTGTTAAAAGCAGAGCTGAAGTCCACAAACAGGATCCTCACATAAGTCCCTGGTCTGTCCAGATGCTGGAGAACATAATGCAGTCCCATATTGACTGCATCATCCACAGACCTGTTTGCTCGATAAGCAAACTGCAGGGGGTCCAGTAAGGGTCCAGTGATGTCCTTCAGATAAGCCAGAACCAGTCTTTCAAATGACTTCATGGCCACAGATGTTAGAGCCACAGGTCTGTAGTCATTAAGACCAGTAATTTTGGGTTTCTTTGGGACGGGGATGATGGTGGAGCGTTTGAAGCATGAGGGGACTTCGCACAGCTCCAGTGACCTGTTGAAGATCTTTGTGAAGATGGGAGCCAGCTGGTCAGCGCAGGTTTTCAGACAGGCTGGTGAAACGCTGTTTGGGCCTAAATGTGGTTAAAGTTACCATCGTTTATTACTGTATTCACGGAGACAAGAGCCGTCGCTATACTTGCAGTCTGTTTGATTCATAAACGCATCTTCATTCTTTATAAATCTCACAGAGCACCATCAAACTCATTCAGAATCAAATGTAAACATCCAAATAAATACTATACTCACATGATCCGAAGCATGCATGCAGCATGCATGACGAACATCTTGTAAAGATCCATTTGAGTGTTATATTAGCTGTGTGAACTTTGTTTATTCACTGTATTATAGTCAAGAGCTCGGGGGGCAGGGAGCGCGAGATTTAAAGGGCCCGCAGCCTGAATCGGCGCATAGTTAATGATGCCCCCAAAATAGGCAGTTAAAAAAATTAATTAAAAAAAATCTAGGGGGTATTTTGAGCTGAAACTTCACAGACACATTCAGGGGACACTTTAGACTTATATTACATCTTGTGAAAGAACGTTCTAGGGCACCTTTAATTTAAACAATGTATTAATTTAAGGCAGAAGCAATGAGCGCATTGAAGTAATGAATAAATGTAACAAATGATTAGGACATATAGCAAAATTTGGAATGGTGCATGTTGATCCAGAGTTTGCGTCATCTTAAGTCCTCGTAGGGGTCAGCATCATTTCTTCACAGGTGTTGAGGCGTCTGAATTCTTCATAAGATGTTGGATCCAAACTGGAGCTGATGTACTTTCTAGTTACTTCGGGATGGGCGTCCCGAGATAAAACAGAAAAGCGAATGGAAAATAATTAGCGTAGCTGCTATTCATAACATTAACCAAAGATAATGCTGTGCATTTGATCTGATATAACTGGAGTGCATGGTTATGAGATGCATTATGTGAATGCTTGGCTAAAGAGATGTCATTAATTTAGACTTAAACTGGGAGATTGAGTCTGAGCCTCGAGCATTATCAGGAAGGCTATCCCAGAGTTTAGGAGCCAAATGTGAAAACGCTCTCCCTCCTTTAGTAGACTTAGATATCCTAGGTACAACCAGAAGCCCAGAGTTTAGAGATCTTTTAGAGCGTGATGGATTGTAGGCTGATAGAAGATCGGTTGAATACACAGGAGCTGAACTATTTAGGGCCTTATAGGTCAGTATCAATACTTTATAATTGATACGGAACTTAATAGATAACCAGTGTAGAGATGATAAAATTGGTGTTCTATGATCATATTTTCTTGATAATATACTTCAAAAAGTAAAGTACAGAATGAGTTGTATTATTTTTGTAACACTTCTTAACTTCCTCTCCGGTAATTGCAACAAGAACATTTTTTTTTTTTTTGCAAAGAACGTCTCATTTACTTTTACATTTTGTTTGCATATTTATTTGTTTCAGTTGTTGTGTTTACTAGCTTGACTGTAAAAAAATGATGGTCACAAACACTTCTCAAACTGCAGATCTTTTAAATTTGACCCAGCAACTACAAGCTCTACATATAACCACTCGCTGAGGCGTCATTGTGTCATTGCCGATCCATTTTTACCCTTGTAAACCATCACCATGCCATAACCGTATGTGAAAAGGAATTTAAAGCTTGCCGCTTTAAGTGGGAACTGCATTCGTTCCTTTTTTTAAAGCAGTTTTATGAGGTCATACAGGAGATCTGTGGGAGCAACAGCAACAAACTGGAATGAAGCTTTCATTATATTATATGCGCGCTTTAACCATTATTGCTTTCATGTTGAGTGATGGTTGAGTGTTTAAATCCAGTGTGGCATAAACATTGGGTTGTGTAGGGGCGAGTTATCGAGAATGGCAATCACAGCTGTGGCCGAACCTTTTTCAGAACAGCAATCTAGAGTAACGGGGCAACGTAATGACTTAACGCAGGTCTAATGAGCAGGTGCTAATTAGAACAAGGAGGATCGTCACATGGGTGCTGCTTTCTGTCCTTTTTAGAAAATGTTCTCGTAAAAGACTTTTTACACTACTAACAATGTCCAACAGTTGGATATACATAGATGACAGGAGAATTGTCTTTTCTTTTTTTCTTTTTTTGTCATCTGAAAGTCATTATTTCCACCACAATGTCATTTATGTATGGTGTTTAATATCATTCTGAGATGGAAATGATGTAAACATTCATAGAATAGAATAGCTGACTTATTTGTCTTGCTAATGCTAATATCACATCTAAAATTGTATTTATTTTATATACAATTAAATAATATTTTGACTTTTATTGCAGAAAAAACTTCAGTGTTGTGGAAATGAAGGCAGAACTGACAGTTGTAATGTTTTTAAAATTAAGAATCATTTTTGCAAATTAAATGTGGAAATGTTTAGGTTTATTTTACTGTGTTTAGGTTATAATAAAATTTACTAAATCTGTTTGATGGATTTTCATAGTTTAAGATTGAAATTCATTTGAAAAGTAACAAATAAATGATGGCATAATAAAAGGTTTCTAAGAAGCTTTTAAATGAACCATTTCATGCACAGCTACACCTGTTGTTGTGGTTACGACTGTTTCTGAGGGCTTTTTGTGTGCAGTTGTCCTGCTGATGTGGAACATTTTGTCCAGTGCTTGGAGTTTTAGTGTCAGTCATTCTCTAAACAGTATCTGCTTTCCTCAAGAATACTTTGGGATTGTGACTGTGAATGTCAAACGTCTGCAGGGGGTTAATGAGGGTGTCAGCAAAAATCTAATAGCTATTTTGTGCATTTAGGCTACTGTTGATTTAAGTCACCAAGAGTGACAAATTAAGATTATACTATGTGCGTGTATGTGTGTGTGTGAGTATATATAGCCTATATATATATATATTATAACGTCTTTTTGTACCTGCATCAGCAAATTATTCACAGAAATTGAAAGCTTTTACTTTTACTTAAGTTTGCTTGTTGTTTATTTACTCATCAATTTAATAATTCACTTGATTTTGATTANGTGCAGTTGTCCTGCTGATGTGGAACATTTTGTCCAGTGCTTGGAGTTTTAGTGTCAGTCATTCTCTAAACAGTATCTGCTTTCCTCAAGAATACTTTGGGATTGTGACTGTGAATGTCAAACGTCTGCAGGGGGTTAATGAGGGTGTCAGCAAAAATCTAATAGCTATTTTGTGCATTTAGGCTACTGTTGATTTAAGTCACCAAGAGTGACAAATTAAGATTATACTATGTGCGTGTATGTGTGTGTGTGAGTATATATAGCCTATATATATATATATTATAACGTCTTTTTGTACCTGCATCAGCAAATTATTCACAGAAATTGAAAGCTTTTACTTTTACTTAAGTTTGCTTGTTGTTTATTTACTCATCAATTTAATAATTCACTTGATTTGATTATGACTGGAAATGACGCGGACGCTATGTGAATCAGTGTCAATCATTTTGCGAGCAACTGGTGATTAAAGAAAAATGCCACGTCGCAATATTGAAAATATTTCCATTTTAAACCATGAAGGCGAGCCAGTGGATATCACACAAACAATGTGCAAACTTTGCGTGAGAGTTATGCAGGTGAAGAAGTCTCACATGCCAGTCAATCACTACAGAAACTGAAAGTAAAAGCTGACTGAGCTTTTGGCATCTGTCGTTTGGCGACAGATGCCAAACCGTTTACGGAGCATGTTCTCTTGGACATGATGCGAGATGAATCTAATTTATTTTCTTAATATTTATCTTGTGACCCATAGTGAGATAATTTTATTTTTATTTTACGTGAATCGAGAAGTATTTCGTGTTAAACAAGTTGTTTTTTTTAAATGAGTAAGCTATCTAACTAATCTTTTCTTTTTTTTTTTATCCTCGCAGTGCGTCGGTTATGCGGTGATGATATCGCGGGGCAAATGAATTGCAATATGAATTTAATAATAAAAGTACCAAGATAATAAGAAGAAGAATTTAATAGCCCAGCGTGTCCGTCCGCTATACGCCAATGTGAAGGGATAAACGGTGTTCAGGCACGGCATTAATTAACTGTTTCATCCTAATCCACATACATGGACCGTTCAGAGTTCAGTACTGCAATGTCCGAGTCTCACCTGTTTTACGGTGTTTTTCGTGTGTTTTCAGTCGGCGCAAGCAAGAAACGTTTACTAGACTGTGGACTAGCTTTGACTCTGAACAGTGGCCGTGTGCAGCCGAATTTTTATGACCACGGACCAAAATGTTCTCCAAACAATACGCCTATAGGTCGGTTTGTCACTTCATTGAAATACGATCCATAGGAGCGTTTACTAAAGTTGCGCCCCTAACGACAACAGGACACTTTCATTTTATTGCATTGTTCCCTTTTATGTGCGTCACATTTCGGGTTTCGCTTAGCTCAGTTGGCAGAGCATAGAGTGCCTCAGGGATGACGCATTTTTGTAGGCAAAATCCGGAAGTGAGTTAGCATTTTAGGACTTCAGGTTCCAACGTCGTAAAGTCTATGTTTTTTTTTAATGGGTTTTGCTAAATCGCCTGAAATAAGGTCTGTGGTTAACAAAGCCTCTAAATACTTTCACGTTTTGATCTATGACATAAAACACACCAGTTATAACCTGCTTGAGATTTTTAAAACTTTAACTGTGTCTTAAAATCGGCAGTTGCTAAAAGGGACTACTTCCTTTGGCGGGGACTTTAGACGTCATCATTAAAAACGGGACATTTGGACAGCATTTCTCATGAAAAAGTGGATAAGTATTTGTACACAGCGCAGATCATAATCAGCGAGCATGTTTTTAAATAACGTTGTTTTTTAAATACAGTTTGAGGAAGCTGGTGGTGGTGACGTTGATCTGCGACCATGGTGTGCTGTAGTCTGTTTAGCCTACTGTTAGCTTTTTTTATCTGACGACTTTTAGGCTTCAAAATGTATAAATGTTGTGTTAACTTGTAAAGATTATCTTAATAGACACAACGTGTAAGTGTCATAACCCTTCGTTAAACACAGAGCTTATTTTTGCGATTTTCCAAAAGTCTATGGGAAAAATGCATAAGCTTTCAATCGAGGGAACCCGTGCACCGCTAACTTCCGGGTTGGCCTACAAAAACATGTCATCTCTGGGGTACTCTATTGCAATCAACAATATGCAGTCATGTGATCATGCGATCGTGGGTTCGATCCCAGGGAACGCATGTGCTCAAAATGTATATTCACTGTAAATGGGTATGTTGTGGGGTGGGGTTGTTAATAAAAAATGAGTTTTGCTAAATGGAAATTGGACATATGGTGTAAAAAGTCCACACATTGCATTTAGATGAACACGCATTTCGATTGGTAATGACAGTCATACGTCATTTCATGATGACATATGTAACACGACACTGTCACTATCTTTACGGCAGCTAGAGGGCGCATGACTTTAAAACACAAATATAGGTCGTAATAAGGTGCTCAAAAAACGACCTATAGGGTCGTTTTTTTTGGAGGACAGTCTGCGTGTGCATGCGTCGAACGCGTCTTTCTAATTAAAAGGACTATCTTTGAAAGACTTGCACACTCAACTGTGCGCGAGACGGAGCGGAACGCGGGAAATGAAGTATACCCGGGCCTTAACCGCTCCAAATTGTAGTGGACTGGAGATGACGGCTCACATCGGGAACTCGTAGTGAACTCAGTGCATGCTTCCTTGTTTACGTCCGAATGCCGGCTCATTATTGGCCGGATCCTGTGTCAGCATCACATGCATGCGTCATGCTGCTTACGTGTTTAGCTTTGGCCAATACTGAGTTGCAATACTGAGATACAGATACCCTCGGATTTCATCAAAAATATCTTAATTTGTGTTCCAAAGACGAACAGTCTTACGGGGGTGGAACGACATGAGGGTGAGTTAATTAATGACAGAAATTTTATTTTTGGGTGAACTAACTCTCTAACTACTATGTACTTACTGTGTACATACATGTTTTTACATTGTACTTAAGTTTTAAAAAACACCTGCATTTAATTACATCTGTAATTAATTACATTTATAATTGATGTTATACTGTTGACCCATCCCTTACGCCTTAACCCACCTTTAAACCGACACATACCACCAAACCTGTCCTAATCTTAACTGTATCCCACCTCAGTAGCAGCAAAATTGTTTTGCAATACAATATGAACACAATAAGTACATTGTACTTATTTTTTTAAGGTTAAGCACATAGAGGTTAAGGCCACCTGACATAAATTGGGACCCAAGTGATTTTTTAATTTTTAAATGTTAATCAAACAACAAAGACATATTAGGCTGCTGTCACTTTAAGAGCTACACAAATCCAGTATATTGTTACACATGCAGTTTCTTTCTCATCTGAGTACGTTCATTTAAGACATAACTGATTGTTTGCAAGGATGCTTTCCAAGACTGGCATTTTGACAATTTTGTTTTTATGTCTGTTCTATCGCAAGACGTGAAAGAGAACTCAATTCAGTATTGCGCGCTTCGGATGTTTGCGCACACGCAACTTTCCAAACAGAGCACGAGTAACGAATTGAGTTCCTTTTCACGTCATCTTGTGCTTGTCTGTCTGTCTAATACTTCTGATCTGTTTATCGATCTATCTATGTATATCTTTATTTCTTATTTATTATCTTGTAAGATGACAGATTGGTTCACTAATCAACTAATTTAGTCAAAAGGGACCTAAACATAAAATTCTTCAGTCAGCATCTAGATCTCCAATATATACAATAAGTTTTTGTGTCTGGGACACAAACACTTACAGCAGTCAGCAGTAATGTTCCCGAGCTTTACAGTGAGATAATCAAAAGCTTTGCACATAGACGTGCAACAGGGGCCCTGTTGTCCCCCACAAAATTTTAATGGTCGGAAATGTTAATAATCTGCGCATGGAGCTCTGGCCTTTGATCTGTTGACGAAACTGATCCAGTACTTATGACTGACTGGCTAATGGCATTCCTCACACTTGCTCTATCATTGGCTAGAGGGAGAATGAAAGCCTACGGCAGCTCTCTGGGACTCCCAAATGGTCAAGTGCCTTTAACGTCCCTGCTTCCTGTCATATTCCTCCAGCCCTCATCCCAGCTTTACCACCAGCCCCTTTGAGCACCCTTTTTTATCCATACTTTTTTTAGACTTTTAAAGGGTCTGGCAGAGGCTCAGTGAGAGGGCGCGAGTGGGCTAACTTTCATTACCGCTGCTTATCCTAGATTCACTGGAGGCCGATTCAGAACAACACAACTGCATGGAAAGATAGGATCCCATTTGGGATTCACTGCAGAAAAACCTGCAACTTTTCAGAAGCGCCTCATTGGATTTTTTTTCTTTTTCTTTTTTTTTTCTTCTGAGGGTAGAAAGTCGTTTCTACCATGAAGCAAACTTGGGACAAGGGTGTTTTTGAGAACGGCCAGTTAAAAGATCCAGGGAATGTTGGGAAAGCTTCTGTTGAACACCTCCAGAGGTAAGGAATGTGCTGGTGTTGGAAAAGTAGTTTGTGTTGCATGCTATATGAAAAATCAATTAGTTTGTTAGTTTCGTCCCTGTTTTGGGGAATAAATCATGCTTGAGTAGAAAGTACAGTAAGAAATCTTCTATATGCTTGATGTCACACGGTTCCTCAAGACACTGGGATGATGGATGGATTTGATGACTGTAACTTGGAGTTCTTTGCCAAAGTGTAAATCCACTGCGATTCTGAGCTGTATTATTGTAACCACAGATCTCCAACATAAACAGTTATCATTCCTCCTGCTTGCTCCATCATGCTTTCTGTTCCATCACAATGTAAACATACATTTCACCTGTTTAAAGCAATATAAATGTAATATAATCAATTTATTGCTTGATTTTATTACATCTTTTTATTAGAAATTATTTTATATTTTGTATTACATTTTATCATCTTACTTTTAAGCTTACAAATTGTTTTAATAAAGCTGAAAATATATTTACTTGGTTCATATTTACCAGCTCAATTTGAAATTTAAAAAAAGTGCGTGTGTGTATATATGTATATGTAATTATTGTTAACACTCCTGGTAACACTTTACAATAAGGTTCATTAGTTAAACATTAGTTAATGTATTAACTAACATGAACTAACCATGAGCAATACATTTGTTAATATATTTACTAATCTTTTTTAACGTTAGTTAATGAAAATACAGTTGTTCATTGTTTGTTCATGTTAGTTCACAGTGCATTAACTAATGTTAACAAGATTTTAATAATGTATTAGTAAATGTTGAAATTAACATTAACAAAGATTAATAAATGCTGAACAAGTGCAGTTCATTATTAATGTTAACTAATATAGTTAACTGTTAACTAATGAACCTTATTGTAAAGTGTTACCACACTCCTTAATGATAATTATAGCATAAATAATAGTATTTATTATAAATCTGACCATTTGAGTCTGACAGAAGTGTTGAGAATAGCTATAAATTTAATTAGTTTTGCAATTAGTTAACTAAAAAATACCTTTTCATACTCAGAATTTTTAAAAGTCATATGTTTCTTTTTTTTAAATATTCATATAAAAGATTGATCAGTGACTTGACTGTTTAATGTTGTATAATGTATTATATGACGGCAGATAACTTTTGCCCTTGCCTTGTTGAATCAATTATGAGGAAATTGGATAAAATGATGAACTTGGCTCTCCAAAGACAGCACATGGCAGTCATGTATGTGGCCCCATTGAATGTTTTCAGCAGATGTTACTGGTGACAAACTGCTATTTGTTTGTTGTTGATAAATGACACACGGCTTGATCGGTGCTGATGTGCACATAAGTAATGGCCACATTCCTGCAACATGCCTCTCTATGAAATGACTTAACACTAGTCAAAATATAATACTAATCTTGCAAAAAAAACAAACACTTGTATTTTATACTGTGCATTTGTTCATTTATATTTTTTGATAGGCAGCCTTTCAAAGTCTAGATGGTTGCATTGGTAAATTGTGTAAAGAAAAACGTATTTTGCAAATGTCTCTCACATTCACTAGTGTTCATCATTTGAGGTAGTTACATAACATTTGTAGTACTATGTAACTTGCTGTAGTACAGCCGAACAGTGATGTTCAGTCTTGAGTGAAAACCCCCCTGTAGTGTCACCAGTGGCTGACGTACAGAATCAGGCGACTCTTCCGTGTGTGTTACTGACAGAAATGTGGATGCCAATTTTGTTGCAGCGTTACAAAGACGTCCGTTTATGGACGTGCCGTCCACTGATTCTATTTTAAAACATTCTCAGTTTTTGCGCAACTCTTCACATGAGTATGTCTGCGAAATTGTGCAGACATAATTTTTAGCAAGGGTGTCATACAAAGAAATTATGAACAAATGCAAAAATGAGAGAACAAATAAAATAAATTAACTGATTATGTTGTAGTCAATCCTGTGAGCTTTTTGTTTTTCTATAAATATAAATTGTTTCGCATAGTAAAATAAAACCTGTAGCTGTAGTTTGCCTTTTATTGCCAAAAACAATTGTCAGATTAATACCTTAACCAAGTTCAAACATGTACGGTCATTAATAATAATAATAATAAAATAACATATTTGCAGTGGTTTGTTTTGAAGAAAATGTATGCAGAAGTTGCTATATTTCATTTATTAAAGTAAATTTACATATACATTTCAAAAATATTTTGATAAGGAAATGAACTGTGTATTTGTGAAGTTTAGTTAAGTCTGTATCTGAACACTTAACCGAAAATAATCATTGTCCTTGTCAGTGTACTAGTTACTATTATAAATTTGTGGCATTGCTTGAGAACTCTCTCTAAGTCAGCTTAATTGTTTAACTGTCCCTTGCAGGTTGGCTCCTGCATTAAACGGCGCAGTGCATTCAATCCTCAGCTGCCTCACAGCCAGTGAAAGGTCGTGGGCTCTGACCGTGCGGTGAAAGATGGGGCATTTTTGATGGATTGTTTTTAAATAGCACAGTGAACCGCAGCATTAGGACTGGTATTGTCAGGATGTGTCGGGCTGTTGTGTTGGCCTTTTTTTCCCTCTTGTCCGCCATGGTGTATCGCTCCCTCTCTTTTTCCATATATCCCTCCTCAGCTGCTCTCTCTATATCACTCTGCCAGCCCGACCCAGAGGGGGTAGTTTCCACGTACCACCGGGAATGCGAGGGTTGATGGGAGTCCCAGACGCCATTCTGGGCTACAGCACTTCTGTTTTTTTTCTGGAAAGTTTGGTGTAACCTGCCGTGTGAATATGACCCTGGAAAGGTACATTGTGTTGTTGTTCATTTTTATTTTAACATTTCACTTTTTTTCCACAGCTGTCTTGGTCTTTGGTGTTGTTTGACCTTTTTGAACAGTTGGATCTAGATGTTTCAAGCACTGTATAGAGCAGTAAAAGGTTTATAATTGTTTCTTAGTGAAGGCTTGAATGCCGTGTTGACCTTGGTTCTTCATAGCATGCGTGTTTGCTAGTATTACCAGGGATGCTTAAATCACAGCTGGGAAATATTTTGTGAATGCCTTTGTCCCTTCAGCTCTTAAGACTGCCAGCTATTCGGTTGCCTTTTGTCATTAGTTTCATGTCTGTGCGGTCATGAATCAGTATGGTAACACAATGCTCTCTGGAAATTCTCGTTTTGTGCTGTTTGATTTGTAGATGTGGCAACAGAGGCCTGAGAAATGTCTTTGTTGTGGGTCCTGGAACAACATTTATGTCAGAGTACTAACTAACTATAAACTACCAATAAAATCTGAGGGAAAAAAATTAAAATGCTGTACTGCCCCTTACCTGTGTTTAATTCAATAGGAGATGTGGAATATCCAACTGGCCTATCCAATCGAATGCTTGCTAAGCGAATGGTAGTTTTGTTTTTTTATACACCATCATACGAATGTCGAGCAACACTTTATGGATGTTAGGAATGACTTCCAACCATAAATTCACTCTCGACATCCATAAAGTCTTGCCCGACATGTGTATGATTGGGTGTAAAGTAAGGGTTCTCAGGTCAAGATTTTTGGAGTCGATCATAGGAAGCAGTATATGCCGATACCGATCTATTTGAAGCCGCATTTTTATATTGTTGAATTATTTATAGGGATGCTCCAATCAAGATTTTTAGACATTAATTCAGGGCCTGAATTTCATTTTGGAAAATGGGGGGAATCCCTCCCTTAGGTGACTCTTGTTGGGGGATTTTGTTTTTAATTTGAGGGGGGAGGGAGTCATTTTTAAAACACATTTAAAAAAAATATATATATATAATTACCTCACCTAAATGTTTAATCATGCAGTGCATTTTTGTTTTTTACAATGGAGCAATTTTGTAAATAGTTGAGACGGCACAAGCCTGATTTCAAACATTGAATTGAATTCACAAAAAAAGTAAACAGTAATAAAATAAGAACAAATAGACAATTTACAATTATACAAGTACAATAGAATAAATGTACAAATGAAATTAACAGTGCTTTTTTTTTTTCAGGTAGGTCTAACAGTAGTATTGAGGTTAGAAATTGAAGAAATTGATTAAGGAATGAAATGTAAAATAATACTGAATGCTCTTCCCTGAATAAATTAAATACAGATTAATCCTTACAATTAAAGTTACAAAAGTTATTCATTCAAGGGCAGTGAGTGTAATTAATGTTAACCAAACAACATAAGACAAAGAGAAAATCAGAGACAGCTGCAGGATTATTAGGCTGCTGTCACTTTTAAGATCAAATACATGGATCCAATATACTGTTACACATGCATTTTCTATCTCATCTATTTACGTTCATTTAAGACAAAACTGACTGCTTACGTGCATACTCAAGAAGATAATTTTGTACATACATTTTTGTGTATTTGACCGTTTGGCACAAAATGGTACTCGCAAGCTCTTTGTGAGGTGACTTTGTGCAAGCTTTGAGTGGTTTAAACACTGGCAAGTCTTAAAAATAAATGCAAGTTAGTCACTTTAGTGACGATGCGACACGGCCTCAGTTGTGCAAGTGACAATTCCATCAACTGTGCATGCAGCTCGCTTACAGTGCAGACGCGTGGTGATCTTAGGCCGTTTGCGGATTTTGAGGTAAAGAGAGTGAGCGTGCGGTTGTGAAATTACGTCTCACAGAACATTTTCAAATTACTTTGTAAGTTATATAATAAAGAAATATTAATTGTATCTCACCTTCAGCATTATAATTATTTTACCCACGCCAGTCAGAGATTGAGACGGTGTCGCTGCATTTCATGCCATAGCTCTCACGGCAGGCACGTCTTTATGCGTCGTCAGCATGAGATCTTTTTATGAGATGGGCAAATTGAGAGATAGCTGATACAATCATTAGAAGTGATTATCGATTGATAGCGATCGGTAGCCGATCAATCGGAACACCCCTAGTATAAAGAAACAAAACAACAACACTACCTTTAGCTTGGCAGGTTTTTGATTGTCAACAAAGAAGTTGATTAGCAAATAAAGGAGTATTTATACACCTGCCACTCTAAATGATTGGGGGGGGGAAAGGTTTTAGCATAAAATCATCAGAAACAGAGCAGCAATGCTAACACATAGACTGTAAAAAAAAGATGGACGCCGCGACGCCGCTTCCTTCCATTTTAATGAACTGAAGGCGTTTCTCAATGTCAAGGATACTTCCTTGGCAGGACTGGTCCTTCCAAGTCACTTCCTTCAGAGGCTAGGCGAGGCTCCTCTTTAGCATTCGGAGAACACGTAATATTAACGTTAAATTACTTTGGACAACTGAACTAGTTATTTATAAAAGAAATGCCGGTGACGGCAACCAAGCTAACAATTGTTAAATGACGGTCCGGTTCAGTTAGCCATCAATAACGTAATTTGTATTTGTATAATTTATAATATCAATACGGTAGTAATTTGTACTGGCATTTAAATGTTAAACTTTATTTATCTGACATATTTACTACAGTTATAACAAATGTTTGTAAGGTAAATATACTTACATTTGAAAGCATATTGCCCGCTAACGTCCAACATTTTTTATTTTTATTTTTTAACAAGATCGCAAAGCTGCGCGCATAGGATTGTGGGTGATTTGAGAGCGCGAAGAGGGCGAAGGCTACACATATACATCCTTTCCTGTATATGGGATATTTTTAGAACGAAGGACTCAGTCCTTGTTTGAAATTCCGAGGATCCTCGACATTGGAACAGTCCTTCGACGGATGTCGATGACGTAGCATCCTCGAAATTCTGGCTTCCGAGGATCCTTCCTTGACATTGAGTGCTGCTTCCTTGAATGTAAAAATGTAAAACGTACGACGATGGGCGTTGACAAGTTACGCAAAAACGTCAGTTTGGAGCCTGGGCATGCGCAGAAGGAATCGTCAGTGGAGCCCGGAGGCAGAGTCGCAGTATCAAACTTCCGCCCAGACGACTGCGTCATCATTGATGTATTTTAAATAGGCAATATAAATTATACACAATTTAAAATTCTACCTATAAAATAATAGGCTATTCTGTTTCTAGAGCAATAATATTTTTGAAACGACAAATTCAGTATAAACTCAATATAATATGCCACTAGAAACAACTCTAAAATGTCATAAATGTCACAGTCCTGCCATTTTAAATAAAGTTAAACTAACGTTACAGGAGATCGATTGCTGTAGACAGTGCTTTATAATTAATTAGAGTAGGCTATCATTAGTTTTGTCCTGCTAATTATTATTTTATACCCATAAAAATAATATAACTGCCAGATAACTATCACCTGCTTTTTCCCGACATGGTTAACGTTAGGCGTGTTATCTTAACTAATAACATTTATTAATTAGCTTATAAAGCCCACATTTAACATTACTGAAAAAAGTTCAGTGATCCATCAGATCCTGTAGGTCGGTTAGTACAGTTTACTGCTGAACAACTCATTTTGTCGGTGTGAAATAACAAAGAAATTGAAAATTAATAGTTAGTTATGTATCTTCAATCGCCCCTCAAAGCTCCGACAGTCCTCAGAGAAGCTGTCAGTCACAACTGTCAATCATGACGACACGCCCCGTTTCTATAGCATCAAATTGCTAGCTAAAATCAAACTTATCACAAAAACGAACAATTGAATATATATCAGCGTGATGATAACTACCTTAAATGACCAAAACCATCTTTCGGAACATTTTATTTGGAGCGTAATTTATTTTTT
Organism: Anabarilius grahami; assembly: GCA_003731715.1. NCBI lineage: Eukaryota > Metazoa > Chordata > Actinopteri > Cypriniformes > Xenocyprididae > Anabarilius > Anabarilius grahami. The sequence goes on along the minus strand of RJVU01053127.1, from coordinate 13,421,300 downwards.
ATTTTGACTCATTCCCGTTTGTTTGCATTGAGAGGGCGGGGTTTATGACCTGTACTGCATCCAGCCACCAGGGGGCGATCAAAGAACCCGCAGCTACCCTTTTAGGATGTATGAGGCACACCCGTGCTAACATTAGCTTCATGTTCGATTAGTAATAAAGTTGTCAAGGAACCAAACTGCAAAAGTAAAACACTGCAATGCTAGCATCTTCATCAAATTTAAAGGATTAGTCGACTTTCAAATAAAATTTACTCACCCCCATGTCCTCCAAGATGTTCATGTCTTTCTTTCTTCGGTCGAAAAGAAATTAAGATTTTTGATGAAAACATTCCAGGATTATTCTCCATATAGTGGACTTCAATGGCCTCCAAACGGTTGAAGGTCAAAATTACAGTTTCAGTGCAGCTTCAAAGGGCTTTAAACGATACCAGACGAGGAATAAGGGTCTTATCTATTGCGAAACGATGGGTCATTTTCGGAAAAAAAAATATATAAATGTATGCGCTTTATAAACACAAATGTTCGCCTTGCACGTGCTTCCGCTTTCCGTATTCTTCAAAAAGCTTACGCTGTATGTCCTACGCTTCCCTATTCTACTTACGGAAGAAAAAAAAAAAATGGTGCCGCGTTCGTTCCATAAGTAGAATAGAAAGGCGTAGGACATACAGCGTAAACTATTTGAAGAATACGGAAAGCGGAAGCACGTGCAAGGCAAACATTTGTGTTTATAAAGCATATACATTTGTATTTTTGTAGAAAATGACCGATCGTTTCGCTAGATAAGACCCTTATTCCTCGTCTGGTATCGTTTAAAGCCCTTTGAAGCTGCACTGAAACTGTAATTTTGAGCTTCAACCGTTTGGAGGCCATTGAAGTCCACTATAAGGAGAAAAACCCTGAAATGTTTTCATCAAAAACCTTAATTTCTTTATAATTTATGTGGACTAATCCTTTAAGAACTTTGACTAATTGATGAATTTTATTACTTTTAAACTATGTACGTGCCGCCACATTCATGTGATGTTGGCAAACCTGAAAACCAGCAAAACTTCTTTATGCTTTCATTCATTGAGTCATCCTCTGATATTGCTGTGATTATTTTATTTTTTTTCCCTCTCATTGCAATTGCCGCAGCCAAATGTTTCTGATGCCATTTGGCTAAATTGTGAGGTTCAGAAAGTGTGTCTGAATGCGCCTTGTTTCCTCTTGGGGCTTGGATCACATGACAGTTTATTCAGGAAGGTGTGATCTCTCAAATATCAACACTCGCCCTTTCAGCAATCATAGCACGGGTGCTGTCAGCTGCTTTGATGGATGGACGCTGGTAAAAACCATTAATTATCAAAACCAGTTTGGTTGGTGAGGTTGGTTAAATTTGTGAAATCAGTGTTCGGAATAACATGGTACTAAAGTTCCTTAACTTTCATGCACAAACATGACATGTACAATGTGAAAAGATTTGTCGACAAGGCGCCATGTTAGCTTGGTGAAAAAGTGCTAGGCTTGGCCCTCAGCTGGTGTCAACCACTATCAGCCTATTTGTGGTGACGCTTATTTGTTTCCATCTTTGTAGAATTGTGGGTTTCCGGCTGTGGTGCTCAGGCCTCCGAGCATGTGTTCATTGCTTTGTTGACATGTAGAAGCAAATGGGCTAATCTTTAAGTTAAATGTATGACAGTTTTATGGCACCAGAGGTTGAAAATGCATAAAAAATAAATTGTCATTGTATAAAATAAGAATTATTCTCCTAAATAAGGGGAAAAATGGTCTGAGAGGCAAAAAATGGGTGGAGAAAAAAAAACATCCTTTGAAAAACAGCCCCAAAAAACTGCGTCCAAAATCGCGTACTGAATAGGTATTACATTTGAATAGTATGCTGTATAAAATATGAAAGTGGGTAGTATGAATGAAATTTGGACATACTACATCCGTCATGTTGTCACTGTAACGTCACCTACCAGCGTCAGTTGCGCTGCTTCACTGCCATTCACAAGCCCTCTTCTGTGGCCTCATGGGATAGTAAAGTGTCCATTGAATGTGCACATCAGAATCTCAGCAGCAGTAGTAGTAGGTCATCCGGGGACTTTTCACCTAATGTTTTTCTAATACTATGTCTTCGGACATACTACTCTTTTGGCGTGCTGTTTTTTGCGTACTATACAGTAAGCAAATATTTGATTTCGGACGCAGCGAAAGTGATGGACTACTAACCAATTCATTGGATTATTACTAATCCAATACTTTTTTACATTAACTGAAAAGCCAGGTGCATGACCTTGAGGTCTGATGACTTCAAAGTGTATCAGAGCAATTTTTTTTCAGCTTATATATCCATTTATAGCTTAATCAAAAACAATTGTGCCATCTCATCTAAGTGGTAAAACTGCACAAGTTCATATTTGATGTAATTAGAAATGGGAAGTCAGCCCTATGACCACCGCTTCACACCAATCCCGATGCGGTTTCCCTTTTCAGAAAGTGCTCGATATGACATCACTGACAGCTCTATATGTGTTTGATTGAATTATATGTAATGAGCACTGCTGTAGCTGCACTGTAACAGCCGTCTTGCTGTGTGCCGAGCATATGCTGAGAACACGTCGGCCAAGTGTAAAGGTCCCTGGGTAAACATCGTCTAAAATTAAAGAAGGTGTTTATCCGAGTTTAATTGGACGTCTGTCCCTGAGCAGAATCAAGGCTCGAGGCAGATCTGCTTATAAACTAGATTTAGCCTTTATTTGATTGTTAAAATACAAGGTCCTCCAAGGGCAGAATTAAAAATCATTGTCATGCCACTGCAGGTACATTTAGCGTTCGGTGTCAAATTAATTTTGACATTGACTATTGGGTGTATAATTCTGTCATCATTAACTTGAGGGTGAGTAATTTTTATTATTGGGTGAGCTATCCTTTAAATCGATTCCAAATCATAGTTATGTTCCTTTTTACTCCATTATATTATCCTTCTTTTTAAAAAAGTAAATAATTTACATACAAGTCATGCCAAACCTGTATGCTGCTTTTTTTTTTTTTTTTTACCATAAAATANTTTTTTTTTTTTTTTTTTTTTTTTTACCATAGAATACACACATTTTATTTATTTTTGTATACTTTTACAGTGCTCAGCTCTTCTTAACAGATTATATCAAGTTTACCAATCCATTTTGCTGAATTCCACAGATTTTCTCCCACATTTAGCATCGGAAGTGCAACTACAGTCGCTTAAAAACAAAACAACAATCAATACAAAAAAAATATTGAGCCACCAAGTAATGCAAATTTTTAAAACTACAATTTTCTACACAGTTCTATATAGTTTTCTTTTTGTATAATAGAACTCTAAAAATCGTGTGATTTAATCAGAATTTATTATTTAACCCACTGATTAAATGTAGCTAAGTATAAAAATGTATATTTTTAAGATGTATTTCCGTATTCATGTGACTGTCTACAGGCCATGTACTGTATCAGAGTATTCCACATCAGATAAAGCAATGATTCCCACCCAGGGGTGCATTACACATTGGCATCACACATTGGCATCCATTGCCAGACAGTAAACCAAAGGAAACTGCAAAGGTGCATCTTATCAAAATCTCACAGCTATACTTAGTTGGTGAGAGGACACTTAATGTGATAGAGACAACATTACTATCAATCAACCAATCAATCAGATTTTAGGATTTGTGCTTGAGGCATACATTGTGAATAATTATCTTATTATTCCTGTGTACTAATGAATCATGCACAATAAGACCAGAAGCATGTATAAAAACAGTAAATAGGCTCAGTTTTGACTTCATGTTGCCTTTAATGGTGTTCAGAGTGGCGCTCCCCCTCATTTCAAGTAACTAACATATCACAGACCCTGACAACAGCCCTGTCATGCCTTAATGCCAGGAATGTGTACAGTTTCTCTCCAAAGACTTTGAAATCTCTTGCTTAAAGCTCAGGGTTGCACAGGTGCTGCTGCTGCTCAGTGAAGTGGGAGTAGTTTGTAGCACGTGTGCTCACCATAAAGGCATTTTGCTTTCATCTACGGTCATCGCAGCGGAGGAACGCATTTAACCCTCTGGCATGTTTGCTTTACAACCTGTAGGTCAGTTGTTCATTTTATGCCATTGTACCATTCTTTAAAATGGCTTATAAGTTTCTGCATTGTAAAGCCAACATATTGAAACTTCAGTGAGGAACAGAACAGTTTCTAATGTATAATATTTCTGTTAAAATATTTTCTTAAACCCCAGTTTAATATTCAGAGACAACCATAAACAAGCTATTTGTTGATAATAACTGTGTGTGTGTATGTATATTTATATATATATATACATTTTTTTTTTTTTTGAGGATTTCAGCCAGCATAGCAACACTGCAGCCAATAGCACTAGTTTGGGGTAGATCTGTTTTCCGAGCCAATGTCTGGCAAACCTGTTTGAAAACAATTATTGCAGTTCCTGTACATTACACAATTCAATGGTTAAATTATACTATAGTATATTACATATTAAGTTNNNTTAAAGTTATATTAGTTATATAATTAAAATTTAATATTCAAATTCCAATTCTCAAGCTTGTCTGAGATTCAGGGTGATGCAACAGCTAAATATGATTGTGACAATTATTTTAATTATAATTATTGATGGGTTCTCTGATAAATAACTTATCATTTGCTCATATTGACACCATCCCACATTGAGAATAATTGTAAGCCATTTTCGTCAAATGTGTTTCTGGTTGAGGTAGATTGAATTTCAAATTTTTCTTGTGTGTTTGTAGTTGGTGGCAGTATGGATTTCTCAATGAAATCTTTTGTCGGCTTGTAAGTGTTCAGGGTGCTAAGTAGTAAATAAGTAAATAGTCCTTTTATTGCTTTCAGCTTTATGGTGTTTTCACACATTCTTTCTTCTCAGGTCTTCAGTATACCATAAAATGGTACTTTAGGTCCAGCTAAAACACATGTGGCCTTTTCAAAGTCACACGTGCTTTTTTTTTTTCAACAAACAAACCAAAACAAGAAAATTAATCGGTCAAGTTTTTAGGGAAATAAATCAAGTTAAGCTTTTAAAGGGGTGGTTCATTGCGATTTGACTTTTTTAACTTTAGTTAGTGTGTGATGTTGCTCCTTGAGCATAAACAGTATCTGCAAAGTTACAGCGCTGAAAGTTAAATGAAAACAGAGATATTGTCTTTTAAAGTTATGGCAGTTTAATGCCTACAATTACGACCGGTTTGGACTACAACAAGCTTCTTCCTGGGTTGGTGACATCATAAACCCTGCAATTAACATAAACCCTGCCCACGGGAACACACAAACAAAGTGAGCGAGGCCATGTCGAACTGCATTATGGAAGCGGAAGAGATGTGCGTGGCACGATTCGACGCGTTAAAAGATAATAGAACCCATTATAATCAGTGATATTGTCTACACTGGATGCGGCACAGAAGACAGCTTCCAGAATCTACACGAGTTCAATGTTGGATTTGCACAAAGGCTATTACTGAAAGATGAAGCAGTTCCCACTTTAAAAGTGCTAATTACTTACAAAGCACTAAATGGTTTAGCTCCCCAGTACCTGAGCGAGCTCTTAAAGCATTATAGTCCTTCACATCTATTGCGATCTCAGAATTCAGGCCAGCTGATAATACCTAGAATATCAAAATCAACCGCAGGCAGTAGATTCTTCTCCTATTTGGCACCTAAACTCTGGAACAATCTTCCTAGCATTGTTCGGGAAGCAGACACACTCTGTTTAAATCTAGACTAAAAACGCATCTCTTTACCCTGGCATACACATAACACATTATCAATTTGTATTTTCAAATCCGTTAAAGGATTATTAGGCTGCATAAATTAGGTCAGCCGGAACCGGGAACACTTCCTATAACACCAGATGTACTCGTTACATCAGAAGAAGAATGGCATCTACGCTAATATTAGTCTTTCTGTTTATCCCGAGGTTTACCGTAGTCAACCGGATCCGGGCCGTATCCAGGTGAGACCAAGGACCGGCGCCTTGACATGACCACAACGCATCCCTGAAGTATCAGCAGAGATCGAGTCAACTGGATCATCCATTGTGAAGGCCTCATCAACACGACAACCAGTGGCACAGTTCCTCAACAACCGTCCATACCAGCGTGATGAATACGATCCTCAACTGGATGGAACTGAAATACTTTGAATGTTGCAATCCTATCGGACTTATGATAGCAAAGCATCGTAACAAAGCACTGTTCGCCAGAGGAGAACTGGCCCCCCGACTAAGCCTGGTTTCTCCCAAGGTTTTTTTTTCTCCCTTTTAACACCTATTTGCCACTTGTTTGCCACCTGATGTCACCTGTTGGAGTTTGGGTTCCTTGCCGCTGTCGCCTTTGGCTTGCTTAGTTGGGGACACTTGACATTTGACTTGACATTTGATATTCAACAGTGCTTTGATCTGCCTGCATTGACACTATTCTTTAAGAGCTCCTGTGCAGCCAAACTATGTACCAGTTATCAATGTAAAGCTGCTTTGACACAATCTACATTGTAAAAAGCGCTATATAAATAAAGGGAACTATGGGGCAGCAGTAACATTTACAAGTGACAGCATATCTAAACACTTTGACACAAATACAAACGGAAATACTTACCATTCAGAAACGTCCTTTAAAAACCGTGCTTGCAGAGGTTCTGCTTGACCCTCTTCATTACTGCTATCTGGGTCTGATTCAGGCTCAAATTGATACAGCAATATTGATGCCATTATTTACATTTCCACCAAAAGCATGCAACTATTACCCGTAATGGTAAGGGGCGTGGCGTTTCCATACAAAATGCGCTAGACGCTTCAGCGAATCACAATACTCTGGGCCAGCTAACCAATCTGAGCCCATTGCATATTTCGGAGTGAGTGGTATCATAGAACCAGGAAGTCAAACTGGTCGTTCAAATGACAATGGAGACAGTGGTGTAGAATAAAGGTAAAACATATGAAAAATATGGCGCTTTTCTTTTTCTTTTTTTTCTTTTTTTTTTTTAAACGAAGCATTAAGACATGTTAAACGGCACCCCATAAACACAAAAAAGTGAACCACCCTTTTAAATAAGCATCAATGGAGGAAGACACTTTTTAGGCCCAGATAGTCCCATCTAGTAGATGCTATAACTACACTAACTGGCTGGCTGAAGTGTGCTGAACATTCCTCTGGACCGCCTTTAAAAACTAGTGAAACCAAAGAGACCTATGGAACACTGTCTCCTGTCAGCAGACGGGGCTGCTTGGCCCACAGAACTAAAGCACATGATTAACATACAGTGCAAATAAAACTGGACATCTACAAAGTGCTTACTCTAACATGGTGACAGAAAACGGTGGGTGCTAATAATAGAATGACACATGATTTGATCTATGAATTTGACTTACGAGGCCCAGGCGGAATCTTCAGATGTTCTTGTTTCATTTCCAGTCTTGATTTTGGGAAAATCTGTGGAATTGTGTGGACTGGATTGGTAAACTTGATATAATAAGTTAAATGGAGTTGAGAGCATTATAGCAATAGCTAAAAATAAATACAATATTTGTATTCTAAAGGAAAAATAACAGCATAAAGACTGAATTTATTATTTAAGAAGGAAAGGTATTATTAGTGCTGCTGAATAAAACATGAAATCAAAATTTCATACTTACTTACTAAATGATCCTGGTCAGTGGCGTGCACAGACCTCCAGGAGGGGAAGATGGAGAGGNGGGGTAAAAATCACGTTCCACAATTAGGCCCTTTGCGACAGGACCGCAAAGGGCCTAATTGGTTAATAAAAACCTAATTAGTTAACTTTGTTACCTTGCTATATATGGTGAAAAATTGTAAATGGTTTATCACATATGTAATTTTACTGTAAAATAGGGTCAAAATTGTTTGCCCCACCCTTTTTTTCTTTTTTTTTCCCCAAGTAAAATATGAATTACCATATAATTATATTATTGCCCATATTTTATGGAAAAGCCACTTACAATGAACTTTGTGGTTTTCTATTTTACCACCTGTATTATTATGCTGGTTATTAGTACATTTCAAGATAAAATGTAGTAGTTTGCTATCACTTAATAAATGTATGTTTACAGGTTGTAAAATATCGACACTGATATGCCATTCTGTAATACCTGAAACACTGTCACCGCACCGTATATTTTTATGCTGAATATCTGTTTTATTTGCTTATTTTATTTTCATGTTGTCCATCACTAAATCGACACATTCAATAGCGACACCTGTCTAAATATCTCTACATCAATTTGATACTTTCTCCACCTGTTTCCTTATGAGCATATATGGTGCAAAGTTGACACTTCTAAAGAAAGCTAAGATGTTGCACAAGGCCCTAAATTCACGGTTTATCAATCATCTTTCCTTCAAACCGTGACGTCATGGGTGATTTGTGGTGTATTAAGAAACAGATCAACATACTATATTGGATGAGTAGCCGCCTTTTTCCATAATGAGCCCATATAAGGTTCAGTCTTATCTGAAACAGAGACGGGCCTGCTAGCAGGTTGAGGTCTCGAGTGTAAAAATGACCAGGCATGGCAACGCTGAATGCAATGCCTGTATTTCACCAGCAGGTGTGCTGAAGGAAAGAGAACAGCATGGGTCAATATATAATTTTAATAGTCACCATTTGTAATTTTAGATGCTAACTGCTGCTGATGTTAATGGATAGCAATCCCTGATATTCCTCATGGACTAACAGTGGTGTTCGTCTCTGATCATGTGACCTGGCCCAGCCTATAGTGTGTACTGTGTGACCGACATTTTGTTGACTTGCTGACAGTTGAAAATAGGTCACCTTTTGATCGCTGCCAAGACTGTGGTAGCCGGTAGCTATTGTTCAGCAAGTTAGATAAATGAGGAGGATCGAAATACCTTGAATAATTGCCCCATAATCCATTGGTGTTGGCACCTAGAAGTTTTTTTGGTTTTTTTCCCTCATGGATGGTCACTGACTGCTGGACTGTTTTTATGCTTTTTAATGGAAGTTTCCAGAGAGATTAACTTCAATATATCATCTGTCCTTTACATTTATGGGTTAAGATCACAAAATAAATGTCCAGGCCATATTTCTACCTAAAAGGAAAGAAGAAGAACAACAACAACAACAAAAAAGACAAAAATATGGAAAAATTATTAAGAATTTTAAGATCTTTTGCATTGTGACCTTATTTTTATGACAGTTAAGCACATTTTTTAATATTTCATTTTCGTAATAATTTATTTTATTTTTTAATATGCAATATGGTGGACAGCATGAGTTATTAAGGTAGGATATTGATAAGTAACATTTGTAAGTGTCAGATGTCTTCACAATGCAGAAACCTAGTATTAAAGCCTCATTAAGCAAAATATCTTATTTTGGACTGAAATAGGATTTTGTGTAAACAGTTGTACGTTATTTTTTCAATTTAAAACGCAAAAGCATACTTACCACATATAGCCTCTGAGGGCTTTAAGATTAATTTAGAGGGCACAGTGGCAACAGGCAAGGCATGTTTTACAGCCGCTTTACAGACCCTGTGACAGCTTGTCTTTCTCTGAGACTCCATAATGATCTTCCTCGTAACACAAACCCATCCAGCCATGCCAAAAAATCTCCTCACCATATCAGCAACAAAATTAATAGATGAAGGGGTGTAAGAATAATCTGAAATGTAGGGGACACAACATACTTGAGCTTTGCTCAAGAACATTATTTACTTGGACTGTAAATCTTTTTAAATTATTTTTTTTTACATAAGTTACATAACTGATTTCTAAACAGGCACCAGTCATAGCTTAGAGTTTAGTACTAGTCTGTGAAAGGTACAAAAAGGTTCTACATCAGGACAACAAATACCACAATGATGCAACTTTGTTTGACGTAGCATTAGCATAGCAGCATTAGTGTTTATGTGTTTGTTTAGACCAGGGGTCGGCAATTAAGTTTGGCATCGGGCCAAAAAAAAATTTGGTAACACTTTATTTTACAGTGCTATACGTTACTACATGTACTTTCTATAGTAATAACAGTAAATTATACATAATTACAAGTAACTAACCCTAATCCTAACCCTATATGTAACTCTATAGTAAGTACATGTAGTTAATTAATAGTACTCAGTACTTATTTGAGTAATTACAATGTAACTATGGCAATGTAAAATAAAGTGTAACCAAAAAATTTTGCCACTAGATGGCGTGTCAGAACATAGTCTAAGGATAATTTAGGAAATTAGGCTTATTGATGAAAAATGCAACTACAATTGCCTGTGACAGACTGTTACAGTGTCCTTTTTTAACTGCTAGTGAGCTGTTACTCTGTGTTAAATCCTGTAGTAGGGCAGTCATTAACAAAAAGCCACATTTGTGTGGCGGTGTCCGGGTTTTACACTGGATAAATTAATAAAGCAGAGTAGTGACACATAACCTGGCAAGTATCTTCATTCATCAACTTGCAACATAGACCGCCTGGCTAAAACACACATATGTTTGAGATGCGGAATGGATAAAAATAAAAGAGGACTTGAATTAATGGCATGTTTGAGTCATGCTCATAACGAACAATGTTTTATTTCCATATTGTGAATAATAAATGTCTTGCTTGTTACACAATGGAGCCTAACTTATTGTAATAATTATTCGACGTAGCCTACTTTTACACTCTGAATTATTCCTTGGCATCCTCACATACTAACTAATTGTTTGCGTGTTGGAGGCATGGTATTACGTCGTGTGCAGAGTGATGGTAACATTTAAGCTAGCAGGTGAGAGAAAATGGCACTATCAAAGAGTCCAAAGAGGAAGTTGACAGCCAAAATACGGCATACAAAGAAGAACCCTGAACTGCGCTCTCCAGACAGATTTTCAGAACCAGCCGCTATCAAAATAATCTGGCTGCAGGCGCGGGTCAGATATTATTGCTGGTGGGCCAGTTTTGGCCCACGGGCCGCCTATTGCCGACCACTGGTTTAGACCATTGTGAACATTGCCAGTGAGGTTCTACATATTAAGGACTCCAGATACCACAAGGCAATGATTTTGTGTTTGGCTAAGTAGCATTAGTGTTTACATGTTTGTTTAGTCCACTGCGCATGTTGAAATTAAGGTTCTACAGAAGGACTCCAAATACCACAAGGATGCAAGTTTATGTGCTCGAAGTAGTATTTGCCATAGTAGCATTGATGTTTATGTATTTGTTTAGTCCACTGCGCACACTGCTAACAATGTTCTACATAAGGACTACCACAAGGAAATGTGTTTGTGATCTTGATGAGTCAAACAACTATTGTAGTCTTTGTAGAAGCTTGTTAGCAGCTATTCTAAAAATCCATTGGAAATTCTCGAGGAAGCATGAGGAGAATTTTGATTTCCAGATTGGCCTACAAATTGATGCTATATACTAATTTATGATACTATTTTTATTTATAGAATTTTTAACTTTTTTTAGGAGACGCATTCATGTTTAAACAATGAAAGCCCAAATTAACATGCCCAAACTGTTGTACAGGTTTCTACTACAGCATTTCCTGACAGCTCATTTCGATGCCACGTCTTTTCTGACGTCTTTTCAGTGTGCACCTGCCAAACGTTGTTTGTTTTCATTTAGCACGGTGGGGAAGCCAACCCTGTGCTTCTCTTGTCATTAGCTGAACTTGATAAGATGACAAGAAAAGCTAAAGTTTCCCTCTGGAGGCAGTCTGAGCAGATGACACAGCTGCAGGTTGGCGTTGATTGTCTGTGGGGTGGGACGTGTGAAGGTGCAGGCTATTCGTGTTCATTCACAATGTAAATATCAGGCAGATGTATGAAGAGTGAGTCAGGTAGACATTTTAAGGGTCGAGGTGACTCATGTCCACCCACAGTCCATCTTGCATAACACCCGAAACATCACACACACGAAAAAGAACTCAGGTAGACCTGCCGTTTCTTTCAAACACCACAGCAATGATTCAACAAACATGTTACTGATTTATTTTTTTTATTTTTTTATACCTTTTTTAACAAAAGTTTTGAATTAATGACTCTGGTCAAGTTGTAACTATCAGACATCGAATNAGACATCGAATTTGTTTGTTTCTTTTTTTTTTTTTAAGAATCAATATGAGATTTTCTTGGGGGTATCCACTTAATTTCTAACAAGATCAGGTGCAAGACTTGGTGCACATATATAGTCTATATATATATATCTAATATATATTATTTAAAAAAAAACATTGTGTCTCTGCTTTTTATTTTTATAAGGAAATTATGTATAAAAGATTGTTTTTTATAAAATAATATTAAAAGAGTATGCCAAGAATTTCAGCCTTTTTTCTTATTGAGGTATTTAAGGCTGCGTTTACACTGCAAGTCTTACACTTTCAAGTGTTTTTTCTTTTGTCCCGCCTGTTTACATTCACTTTAGAGACAATTATATCTGTTTACACATTAATCCCTGCCCAAAATTATTCCATTGATGATCTGTACTATGCAACATGGTTAACCCTCGCGTTTTAAAAGGGCTATTAAAATTATTTATATAATTCACACTGGGTGGTACCATGATTACCTGCCAGCAAGGATAAGTTAAAAGCTGTCATTAATGTTTGCAGCACAAAATGTGCTGAACGGATATACTTCATTTAGATCTAGAATTTTGGAGTGAAATAAATGGCACGGTAAGATTTATTTGAAGATTTGACAAGATTAGTCTCTATGTAATGCCAGGTTCAGACAACACAATATTTTTGTTACGATAGTCACTGTGTCAGATTATGTGAATTTGACTCCTAAATTCTTGTTGTGTCTTGAACAAGAAACAAATTTAACGACTATTTTAACGATGTCTTTAGTACCTTTCTGGACCTTGAAAGTGGTGGTTAAATTGCTTAATTCCACCTAGCAGCACCAATACCATCATCTTTCTTTCGCTTCACCATGTTTGAAAGCTGTGTACGGAAGAGCTTCTGTGCTTCAACTGGACAATGTCACAGATGTGATGGAAACCATCATGGAGGACCGAAAAAAAATTAAACATGCTAGTCTTTCTTTCGTGAAGTGTCACAGACGCGGGGTTGGTTGTCATCCACTATGACACACTATACGAGATAAAACGATCGATTCTTGCATCCCGACGGCCATTGTTGTTTACGAATCACCACGACACCCTACGCCTCACGGATCGTGCCAAAATTGGGCTGATGTTGTGTAGTCTGAACCCGGCATAATAGCGAAACTGTGTTTGACTACAAAAATGGTAAAATTATAACCTTGTTGCTGAGAAATATATGTAGCTTTCAGTAGCGAAGCTGTTTTATTTATACAATTATGTCGTGAACGTGAAGTCCAGCTTCCCCTCTCTGGATGTAATGAAGTAGTTCCACCACACCCTAACACTACCCATAACTCTATCCCTCCACCCATGATGTCCAAAGAGGTGGAGCTGGGTGTCATTTGGCTCTGCAGTAAGCGCCACTTTAAAGAATATAAATTGATTGGTGACGAGTGCAGAAGCCCTTATTTGGAGATGGCTTGACTGTGTATTAGGCTAATTAGTGACTACACGCTACCTCCTTTGTTTGCAATCATCCATATTTATCGATATGAGAATGAGGATAAGAACAAAGTTACGTGCTTATACACCTGCTGTAAATCATTTTGTGTGAAAACCACACTGAAGAAGAGTTGTACACAATTAAGTCAACTTAAAGGTGGTACAGAGGATCTTTTCGTCGACTGAGTTTTTGAAATGAGCGCATGCGTAAGAGCAACCCCCCTCCATTTCGAGTGAACGCCTCCCAAACCTCGTGCACGAGTATTGGAACACGAGTGTTTACCACCGGCATTCGCTGTGTTATTAAGCCGGGCACACATTTAACGACTAGCTAAAACATTCTAAGACTATGCTCAACATACAGCGATTGTTTCCTGCTCCTGAAGCAGATTTATATACTTTCACATGGAATTTGAACACCGACTGTAATCGCAGACTGAACGCAACTGGCTCTGACTGGGCGCGTTTGAGCGCGATCAGTCATAAGTATCAATTTACATTCATAATCGGCCTTACAGTCGTTAGTCATAGTGGATTCATTATGTCAAACTCACCGCAGGTAACTCATAATCTGCAGTTGTTACTCTTGTCTCCTGACAAAAACATTGCATGCGGCGCCTGTGGAGTGTGGAAAGTAACTGGAGCGTGCAACCGCGCGTCTCTCACATGGAACGTCATGGCAGTGATTGACAAGCCAGAGGGCCAATCCGCGCACGTCTCTCACAAGGAACGTAATGGCAGTGATTGACAACCCAGAGGGCCAATCGTTTACACGATGATCGCGTAAACGATTGGCTGATGTTTTTAAGGCCCTACCTCGTGCACAGATTATGTATATTAATAATATTCCTTTTAGTGCACCTAATAAATAGTCTTTTATCAGTAAGTAAAGACAGTTTCAAGTAATATTGCAAAAATGTATAAGACAAAACATCCTCTGTACCACCTTTAAGGCTAGAATTTCATTAGAAATGGAGCTAACCTGACATTGTTGATTTACCTTTATAACTTCTTGTACTCCTTTGTTTCTATAATCACTGGCCCAGTGTGATCTATGGAAAGAAACAGCCCGTCACTGCTCTATTCTCAGCTGCTGCTATCGGTACAGCTCAGCTCATGGTTATCTCATAGGAGCTTTTACAGAGACATGGACAGACAGTTTGTTCACTAATGGAGGACGTGTGTCTAAGAAAGGGTGTCCAATTTCATTGGCCTTTGTTGCCTGCCTGTGTCGCCCTCTGATAAAAGGGAAGAATCTGTATCTTCCCAATTTTGTGGATGATGGGAATGATGTGTGTGAATGAGTCAGAATGTGCTGTGTGATCTTCAAAAGTGTATTAATAACATCTCGTAACCCCGGGTGGCCATACCACAGTGAAGTCTGGAAAGTTTACAGCTGTCATCAGATGTAACCTCTCATCAGGTGATATTGCCTTATCAATGGGCCCAGTGGGGGAGGAAGTGATGTCGGGGCCTCTCTTAATGGCTGTTAGTAATTACATGACTGCAAATGAGCCCCAGATGCAAAGTTAGTGTCAGCCTTGACTGTGATGCTAAATTCAATTTATAAGTTGTGCCCAAGGGATCAAGGTTTAATTAGGATGGACAAGTTTACCCCTGCTGGTAGATATGGTAACAACACTGTATGGCTGCAAAAAGCATATTTCTCCATTGATGGCAAAAGTAGCTACATGCTACAAATAGAGTTTCCACAATGGGGTTTTTAATAGTAGTTCCATTAAAGAAACATTTTTGGTTCCCAAAAGAACCTTTCAGTGAGCAGTTCTTAAAAGAACCATGTTTTCTTAATGTGAAGAACATTTTAAAAATCTGAAGAATCTGTTTTACTATAATGGACCTTTTGTGGAATATAAAGTTTTTCATGGAACCATCGTTGCCAAAAATTATTTTTACAATCGATTCTTGTAGTTAACAATTAACTGTAGGTATGTGTTGCACACTGCACAAAACCAGGGACATCCTCATTTTTAAAAACAAATGTTTTTATTTGAAATGTTCTATTTATGTATATAAACTAAAAACAAATTATTATTTTTAAAATCTATTTAGATTTAGAAGTGAATGTGTGTGTTTGTGTGTGCAACTGTGGGGTGATTCAGATATGGCTGTTACTGGACTGAAGCAGGCAGTCTGCCAAACAGTGATATTTTAGGCTTTACTGCTGCACTAACTTTATTTTAATAGGGCTTATTTAAAGAAGTGCAAAGTGCAAGCTCATTGTGTGTCTATGTGTGAACTTCACCAGCAATATGCCTTAAAGGAATAGTTCACCCAAAAATGAAAAATATTCATCCTAGCCATCCAAGCTTTATATGAATTTCTTCATTCAGCTGAACACAATCTGAGTTATATTAAATAATATCCTGGCTCTTCCTGGCTTTGTAATGACATTGAATTGAGTTTTTGAAACTCAAAAAAGCGCATCCATCTATCATAAAAATAATCCATACGACTCCACTGGGTTAATAAATAGCTTCTGCCGTCGTCAGTTCTCACCTAAGCATATGTTAGGTCAGAGGTCACCCTTCTGCCGGAACTCGACTCTCTCATGAACACGCATACGGCCATTGCTGGAAACCGGTGATTATAGTCTATAAAGTTTTAAATATGAATATTTTTCTTACAAAAACCCATCGCTTGCGGTTGAGTAAATTATGTCATTTTCATTTTTGCGTGAACTATTCCTTTGAAAACATAACAAAGGTATTTCATAAGCTAAAACTTTAGATACTCTAGTTTTTTATTATTTTATATTAAAAATTGTTAAATAAAATATTTGGAATCTTTAGTCACACTTAAAGGGTTAGTTCACCCAAAAATGAAACTTATGTCATTAATTTCTCACCCTCATGTCCAAACCCATGAGACCTTTGTTCCTCTTCAGAAAATTAAGATATTTGATAGAAATCTGAGAGGTTTTTTTATCCTCCATTGAAAGCAACAAAATTACCACATTCAAGGTCCAGAAAAGTAGTAAAGACATCGTTAAAATAGCCAATGTGACTGCAGTGGTTCAACCTATTATGAAGCGATGAGAATACTTTTTTGTGTGTGCAAAAAGCAAACAAAAATAACGACTTATAACAATTCAACAAATTCATCTCTCTCCTGTTAAAAGTATTCTCGTCGCTTCATAATAAATAAATAAATAAATAACTCTCGGATTTCATCAAAATATCTTAATTTGTGTTTCAAAGATGAATGAAGGTCTTATGGGTGTTTAACATGTGGGTGAATAATTAATGACAGAAATTTCATTTTTGAGTGAACTAACCCTTTAAGTCCCATTCACACCAAGAATAATAACTATAACAATAACTAATGATAACTATATTAGCGTCCACACTAATGCACAATATCATTCTGTTTATTATAAGCATGCTGCATTCTGATTGGCTGTCAGTGTTTTTATCGTTCATCAACTAGAAAAAAAATCAATGTGAAAGTGATTCCTCTGTGTTTTATCATTATAGTTGTGGTGCTATTCTTTTAAATTGAGAATGATTTTTAAAATGATATGTTAATTGTTACCATTACAGTTATCATTCTTGGTGTGAACTGGTCTTTGAAGGGATAGTTCACCTGAAAATTAAAATTGCATTTTACTCACCCTCATGTCGTTCCGTTAACTTAAAAGAAGATATTTTGAAAAATGTCTTTTTGTCCATAATGAAAGCCAATGGAGTCCAAAACAAAATCATTTGGACTAAGACAATGAAGTGAAGTGAAGTGACATGTGGCCAAGTATGGTGACCCATACTCGGAATTTGTGCTCTGCATTTAACCCATCCAAGTGCACACACACAGCAGTGAACACACACACCGTGAACACACACCCGGAGCAGTGGGCAGCCATTGCTGCGGCGCCCGGGGAGCAGTTGGGGGTACGGTGCCTTGCTCAAGGGTCTCACCTCAGTCGTGGTATTGAAGGTGGGGAGAGCGCTGGACATTCACTCCCCTCACCGACAATCCCTGCCGGACCTGAGACTCGAACCCATGACCTTTGGGTTACAAGTCCGACTCTCTATCCATTAGGCCACGACTGCCCCACTGAGACATTTTTAAAATACACTGAGACATTTTTCAAAATATTTCGGAAGAAATTAGCTCTTGAAGTATATTCTTGATAATACGATATCTTTCTACACTGGAACAAACTCCATCCCGGCTGCTTAAAGCTGTGGTGGTGTCTTGTCTTTTTGCCAGCACTGCATGTGTGTAATGGACCAACAGCGGAAAAGTCACAGTAGTTTCATCCTCCACTTCCTCATTTGTCTTCTCTGACAGTCTGCATGTCTTTATTAAATCCAGTAGGGATATAACACCAATGCAGCCCCTTTTTACAAATGATTTTCACACAGATCATCTAACTTCCTACAGTATGTGGCAGCTGTTCACAGTTTTTCTGTAATCTTCTGTATTTGCAGTCATTAATGTAATGGCTATTTGATGAACTATGTTTCCGTTCTGTGGAGAGCACATGTGGCCACATGTCTCATTATTTTTTTCATAATTGCATCTTGCTGAGAGATATTATAAAATAGATATTCTGTAATGTGGGTTTTGGCTATGACTTTAATGCATCCAGTTGAAGTAAAGCCAGTATACATCCATTTGTCTTCACTGATGTGCCAACAATTTAAAGCTACATTACACCATCCTAGTAGTCAACAAACTGCTACTGTACGGCCAAAGAATAAATAGTATTGTTACCGTTTACATGTATACTTCCATTCAGAAGTTGCATGTTTTTTTTGTGTGTTTTTTTTTGTTGTTGTTTGTTTTTTTGTTTTTAAAGAAATTATTTGATTCGGTGTGCATGCATTAAATTAATCAAAAGTGACAGTAAAGACATAATGTTAAAATTACAAGATAAAACACAAGTATTTCAATTTCAAATAAATATTTTTCACTTTCTACTAGGGATGCACCGAAATTTCGGCCGGCAAAAATTATCGGACGAAAATGGCATTTTCGGTTTTTGGCCGAAAATATGTCGCCCCACCCCTCCGTGTTCGGTGATCAGTTTTCACTTTCGCGTACTATGTTTTGTAACTTTGCGAGCGGCTTCTCTTCCGAAGAAGCACAACTTCGAAGTGACTGCACAATGTTCCGCTCCGTGTGCGCTGCGCCCTCTGCTCAAAATGCTCTCTGCTCAGTAGCTCATGGCTTGCGTTCATATTCTGGTCTCATCTGCTTTTCTGTACGTAGAATGCTTTATTAGTATGGTGTTTACTAAGTTTGCTTTTTCATGTTGAGCTTTTTCACGATAAGCGTTTTAGAATGTCCCGTCGCCGGGGAATTTAAAATAATGCTCTAAAATAATGGTAGCCTTAAAAGAAAACTCACGCTGGAGGCTATAATCATCTATAATATAGAGCCCCTAGAATACAGATATATATATGTTTTTTGTTATTTTAAGTCATTTTCGGTTTTGGTTTTCGGACCAAAATTTTCATTTTGATGCATATACTTTCTACTCATAAAAGTATTCTGAAAAAAGTGGCTTCTGCAAAAATATTAAGCTGCACAATTGTTTTCAACATTAATAATAATAATAAATGTTTCCTGAGCAAATCAGCATATTAGAATGATTTCTGAAGGATCACGTGACACTGAAAACTGGAGTAATGATGCTAAAAATTTTGCTTTGTTCACAGGAATAAAATACATTTTGAAATATATTACAATAGAAAATTGTTATTTTAAATTGTAATAATATTCCAAAATATTACTGTAAGTTTGATCAAATAAATGCAGCCTTTGTGAACATAAGATTCTCACAAAAACATTCTAAAGAATCTTACCAATCCCAAACTTCTGATATTAATACATATTGCAATATTTTATTTACTATGTTCATATCAAATTCCTACCATATTATCTGGTGCAATAACACCATCAGGATCTCAAAAAGGATGGAGGAGGCACATAGGCTTACTACTTACCTTCAAAATGTTATCTTAATAAACAGCAGTATAACCAAACATTCATTGCACTTCATTGAAACATACAGTATGAATGATCTGAAAGGTTTTTAACTCTACATCTTCAAAATTATTGAATAAAGACTGCATCGGGTGTGGTTATGCTTTGTTTTAATTCAATTTATGAAGGTGCTCTAAATTGAATCATTACATATGTTGTTGTAATTTTTTTTTTTTTTAATGACTCTGCTGCTACGACTTTGTGGTGCCGTTTATGTGCGATCAAACCATAAAGAAAGGCAGATCTTCAGGAGCACAAGTCCTCATTTATTTTGAACTGGGAATCTTTTGCATTCAAGCTCAAAAGATATCCCTGGAGGAACTTGTGTCTCTGAAGTTTGAGTGCATGTGTAAGTGCATTTGGACAGGCATAGATTTCCATGTGTGGACAAAAACAGGTGGATGAGGCACTGGATCCTGATTGGCAGGAGAGGACATGTTTCTAGGTAGTACTTCACAGCGATTGGCTGAGGAAGGCGGTATCACTGGGGAGTGACAGGGCGTGATTGGCATCCACAGGCTGATTGTGCTGACAGATGGTAAAATGCTACGCAAGCTCTGGATAGATCTCACTCACAGGGTGGTGGTAGTTGGGGTGGTCAGGGGGCGTAGTGTGGGGTAAAGAATGCTGGAATAGATGCCTTGAGTATGTTGCCCTGAACTCTGATAAAATCTGCTTATGTTTGGAAACATCACCCAAGGCTTGTGAAAGCCATGGTTGTGAAGAATACAGAGGTAAAATTGCTCTCTTATGTGAACTTGATTCACTGTGACATTGCAGTGAGCTGCATTGCAAAACCGGTTAGCCTGCAAATCGGCCAATTAATCTATTTTGGTTCTGCCTAGTCAACACGAAAATTTACACCCTGCCTCAGGGACCTCCTTTAAAGGAATAGCTCACCTAACAATTCAAATATTATTAATATTTGAAAGTCATATGGTGCGACCAGCGTGTATAGAGCATGAGGCTCTCATGACTGTGTCAAGGTCAGTAAGTCTCTTAAAATATCAGATAATTTGACCTGTTAATAACAAAGCAAAATTGTTCCAGGTTGTAAAATGCCTAGGGTTCTATGAAATTTAACTTTTTTTCCCCAAAATTTGTTCCGTTTTAATAGTTACATTTAAATTTTAGTAATCAAAAAGCATGTCTAATTAATTGAAATCATAAAGCTTATACAGTTTAACACTTTTTTAAAAGTTTAACAAAAAAATAATTTTGAACCCAAAGAAGTCTGTTCTGTTTTTTTTCCCTAAATTATTTTATTTTTCCCAAATTCTGTTTTCATTTCCTTATTTGACGTGGAAATCTCTGGTTCGTTTCTTCAGTCCGTCAAGGACTGACGTCCTCGAGTAAAAACATGAACTCACTGGAGAGCCGCATAATAGTAGAAAATAAAGTTGTAATTCTAAATGAAAGAAGCAGACACTGTTTTTTCACTATAAAGCCGCTTGCATTTAAAGTATCTATTGTATAAAGTGCTTTATTAATGGGTTAGTTCACCCAAAAATGGAAATTCTGTCATTAATTACTCACCCTCATGTCGTTCCAAACCCGTAAGACTTCTGTTCATCTTTGGAACTCTGATCCAGTGTCTAATCCCTTACCAAAAGTGTTATATTAATACACCTTAAATAATACATAATTAGTTACATTACCACCGCTGTGATACTATATAGCAAAAGATCAAGCAGTATTGAGCAAACAGTTATGAAGGATTTTCAATCCTTCACAAAAAAAGCTTTAAACTACTGTGTAATTTAAACACACACAGACATCAATAATCTGTTTATGAATCTCAACAATGGTGATGATCATCAAAAAAATAGATAAACAGATCAACTCTGAACATCACAAAACACTACTTAAAGTCAAGACAAAAACAACAGGAAAAATGAAAGCAAATAGTAAGAATAAAAGAAAATAACTGGACAATTCAGCAGCATAATTTATTCATGCCACAATGCATGCTGGGAGTCTTGTACTATGCTAGTACCCAACATGCAGTTCATCAGCATGAAGATTTTGATTGTCACCATTGTTGAGATTCATACGCCGATTCTTGATGTCTATGTTAGTCTGAATGATGTAGAAATTTAAAATGTTTTGAGAACAAACTGTTTTTATAGTCCTTAAAAAAAATCAGCCAAAGAAAAACTAATGTTCAAATATCAAGGGTCAAGAGCACAACTAAAGCAAACACTGATCTCCATCATGGTAACATAAAATGAAACTTTTGTAGACATATGACAGAAAAAAAAGTCAAACTGGTTAATGATAAGTAGGGCTGCCCTCGACTAAAGATTTTTCTAGTCGACCAGTAGTTGTTCATTTAAGCCATTAGTCGACTAATCGCACATTTATATTAATAAGCCATAAATCATACTAATGAGCCTTTAATCTTCTATGTAATTAGCCTAATCAGCGCTCAAACTCGCATAAAGCTTGCCTCAGCGCACTGGCAAACATAACGATTATGTGTCGTGAAAAAACGGCAAGGAAACTTTCTAAACATTTCAATAATTTACTGATAATGTTTTCTCTGTTTTCGGCTGCAGAGATTAAGTCAACGATGCTGACTCGTCATCTCCACAGTAGTGGACGCGCATATATGCAAGTTTCATATGGATTGCATAATCTGAGAATATTTATTTTCCTTTTGATTTGGCTCGGTTCATGTTTGTTACGTGCTCAAGTTCACTGAGACCGAGAGCAGAAATCGCATCCTGATTGCTTTCATTGTTTTATAAAAGCACAACGTTTTGCTGTTATTGTGAGTTTACAGAAATAAATCTATACATTACTCTTAATTTAAATGCAGTGATCGCAAGCTATGTGTGTAGAGCGTGTTTACTGCATATTATTTGGATATGCGCCAAAAATAACGCACATTTATCTAGGACTAGGCTAACATTAGAGCGAACGGACTTGTAAAGTTGCTACTACTTACATGTTTCAAGTGATAAGCCATATTTGAGGTCGATGAATCATAGGCAAATGTTTGGATTTCCTGCCGTTAACAATCTCTCCCTCAAGGAATGCGTGACCTTGGCACTTCCTGTGGAGTTTTTTTTCTTTTTCTTTTTTCTGCAACTAACCCACTAATAAAATCTTGGTCGACCAAGCCTCTTCAAGTCGACTAACGGTTATTCGACTATTAGGGGGCAGCCCTAATGATAAGTGAAGCAGGTAATGCTGTTTGTGGAGTTGTTTAAACAGATCTTGAGAGATTTAATGTCTTTTTATCTTCAGTTGATTTCTGTGGGTGGAAGTCAGTTGAAGTTCTTGTTTCTTTTTTTTTTCTCTGTTCTTTTGTTTCTCTTTCCTTCTGTGAGTCTGCTTGTTAACAGCAGGTGTTCATCAGTGTCTGAATTCACTCATTTGTTTTCAGTCACTCTGTCAAGTGGACTATAATATTAGTAAACTAATGTAGAGAATATTGAATGAGGGAATAGGGTGTGATTTGGAACGCAGCCTCTGAGTGTCGACTTTGAGTGCTGTTAATTGTGTATATTGCTGTAGGCCACTTTCTCGAAAATTACAAATATTACCCAGAATGCCTTGTTTTCTATGGTATATTACTGTTTTAATGGAAAACAGCATGTTACTGTCAAAATATTGCAGTTTTTTACAGCAATTTTTAAGTGTATATTTTTGTCACAATTTCTTCAAGTTACACCAGACTTTTATTATGATGGGTTGTAGTGAAACATTTGATTTTCTTTGTGTATTTGATAAGACAGTATTTTTTTTAATTTAATTTTATGATTTCACATTATAATATAAATTTCATCTGGGTCTTAAAAAATCTTTTAAAAAGTTTGCATATGTGTTTAGTGTAAGGAATCATATTTGATGCATTAGGCTTTTATGGCTCATGTAGTATGATACAGTGAGAATATGGAGCTCATACTCAAAGAGAAGGAAAAACAGTTTTATTCAAAGGCCAAAAATATGAAATTTGATGCTTCTGATATTTATATGGCTAAAAAGATGAAATTCTGATAGCTTGAAATATAAAACAATGAGATCTTTATAACAGAATAACAGTCTACTTACATGAAATGCATATAAATATCAGTTGTCACTCTATATCCCCCAACAATATGTCTTATTAAGAAGATATTTAAATGCTTAGTTTTATGCTCTGTAGTATTTATTGTGGGGGACAAAATATATAATGCAATGCAATACAATGATGATTGTGAGATGAACAAATAAACGTTCTTCAAAAGCTTGATGTATCATATTTGATTCTCACATTTTAACATTATTTTTCTAAAAACATTATTTTCCCAAGTTGTTTCATTCCAGTAAGTGTTCTTCCTTAAATATTATTATCAATACAATAGTTATTCTTTTATATTGCCATGCCAGATTTTCTTTTTTTAATAGTTTTTAGAACGTGGAAGTGCACATCCTGAAAAGTCCATCTTTCCATTCTTTGAGTGTGTGTGTGTGTGTGTGTACTGGACTTCAGGATGCACATCCTGATTTTGCCGAGTTGTACGCCTACCTGGGTCAACATATTTTGCTGTTCCTGGAAGAACATTCCTATCTGAAAATGTAATCCCAGTCATAACCCTATCCCTAAACCTAATCCATAAATTATCCCTAAAATCAGAGGTGAAATGATAGGTGAACAACACTGATGTAGAAGCACCTGGTTGTAACCCTAAACTTGACATAAACTGTAAACTTGTAAACAAAGATGTTGATCCAGAAACATGGTGCAATTAAAATCGGGTTCTGCGAACAGATTGAAGGCCGTCTGTGTTGGCCTGAGTGTGTGAATGTTGGATGTAGTTCACATTATGATGTGCTTAGCTGGCTGGATTTAGAATATTCTTAGGCTGGTGGTCCCAAAGCCAAAAGCTCTGCAATCATCTGGCCTCTATCCTCAACACGTGCTGTGACATGTACTGTCAGCAACCTGCAGAAAGGTGGGCATCTTTTTCTTGTGGCTGTCAGCACAGGGGTTGGAGCCAGACCTCCACTGCCCAAACCGACCAACCAAAGGGTGTAGTGTGTCCAAGAACACTCAGACAGAAGGGAACATTGGACGTGCTGTTAGGAACTCGGTTCCAAAATCTAGTGAGTAACCGCAGTGCCTATATAGGCAGCATCCTGAAATGGAACCTTTCAAGTGACCGATTTGGAACCGCCTCACACAATCTTGTAACTGATTCCAGTGGATGTTAGCATGTTGCTTAGCTAAACAACATGATAATCAAATTAGGGCCAGGATTTCCACAATATGGTAAATGTGTCATAAAATGGAATTTACTGTATGACATGGAATGTCACAGAATTTGGCAAAATTTGGATGAATAAATCAAAATAGGGCTGTTCACTTAATCAAATCGCAAAATAGACTAGTGTTTGTGTTCAGCGTGTGTCTGTGTGAATGAGCGCTACCGTTTTGTCTACACATACTTAAAGGTGCAGTAGGGGATCTGGGAAATGTTAACGTTTAGCCTTCTAGCATTGAAAGCATATGATTCCACCCCCCCACCCGCACAAGCGGCGTCCAAAGCCTGGCCTCCCTCAAACATGAACACACACGCAGCTATTCTTGGCAAAGCGTCACAAGAGACTATGGTAAACTACCTTATGTTTCAAAGCACATAACATTAGAATAATAATGAACATAAACAGATGAAGATTCATTTCAGTGTTGATACTGTTGACATGGAAATGCATAATTCAGAGTCTGAGGACCTGAACATCTCCGGTTAGAACATCACGGGTTGCCATCTCTTAATTATGGCAGTTATGGTGTGAACGCAGCATAAGCTTGTTGTTGTTGCTGTTTTTCTGCGGTGCTCCGTGACTGACGTCTGTCTACATAAACCCTGCATAGCATGAAACGCGCTGATGCTGTATGATGTCTGCGTGAACGGTGCGTGAGGGTTTGTAAAAACATACGTTGACAGGAAGTTAGGACATCGCATTATTTCATTCGGACCGAATATAATAATTGAATGAGCGTTTTATGGTCCTACGCCTTCCACAGATGATATATTTATAAAAATACATTTAGACTGTTTAACGTAGTGATTGCTATCAGGATATGTGGAGACTTTCAACCAGTATAACAAAAAATGTTTGGTTTAACTTGAAGAAATTATGTCTTAAATATGTTACAGCAGAATGTGCTTCCCCAAGTAACAATAATAATAATAATAATAATACTGTTATTAAAGGTGGGGTATGTATTTTTTCAACAACGCTGTTGGACATGGTTGATATTTGAAATCAACCTAAACAACCCACCCCTCTCTTCATTGCTCCGCCTCCAAAACTCATTCTCCAATCTTAAACCCCCTGCTCGAACCCCGGCCCGTCTGCTGCTGGCAGGCGAGGCGAGAGCACTAACAATGACACTAAACACCTCATTCTCTAGCGGTCATCAGTGTGCAGTGGTTTACCTGCTCAACTCTCACTCTCTGGCCTCTGTTACACACGCAATGTGAGTGAATGTCTGTTTATCACAGCTGACGTGCAACAAAATGCTTCATGAAAAATAAAATGCAGATGATGAACGAACGACAAGGAAGCACAAAAAATGAACATACAGTACACAAGAGTAAATACAAACAAGAGTTTGTTGTTTATCGCCAACAGCACATCATGACACTCAAACCCATTTTTACTCTCATGTGAAGCGGAATCAAAGCAGCCTCCACGTATGTTTTCAGGCCTTCCCGCTTAGCTCTCTCCAGCGCTGGAAAGCTTTTCTAATATTAATGCTGGTCCTAAAGTGCTTGCCCAGTCATAAACCTTCATTCCAGTGATATTCCTTTGAGCTGTTTTGTATTGTCTCATTATCTCTCTTTCTGCGTTTTTTTTTTTCTTTTTTTTCCAAATCTCCCTCTTGCTCATTCTCTCTTCATCATACGCCCCCTAATGCTGATTGGTTAGATGTTTGTTGTTGGTGTTAGCCCGACTAACTTCCAAACAGTGTAGTTGAAAAAAATATTTTTAAGGAATATCAAATTTTTTCACTAAGAAAATTTAGTTTAAACAGTAAATCTCTGGCAGCAAAAAATGTTTTCCTGTTGATTATATTTTAAAAGATTAATTAAACTCTTTAAGTTTTATACATTCCTACTACCACTGTTTTTTATAATGAATTTGTATTAAATCATAAAACACAGAATTCAGAAAAATGAAAACGGCATAAAAGCATTTAGTAAAATGATTTTATTTTTAGTCACACTGGACAAAGTTTTATCAAATCCTTTGAGTACTGAATGAAATATATTTATTAGCGTTTCCCTCACCTCATTTCTCATCTTGGATTTAAGTTTCAAGAAGCCTATCGTTGTGCATTCTGGTATTGGTTCCTCTAAAATTTTGGCCAAAATTATGTATTTTTGGAGGCAACATATAGTAATTAAAACGCCAATTGGTTACTATTTTACACTTTGAATTGGTGGCAAATTCATATGATCTTTTGTTCATTCATTTGTGCGTTTTCCTATAATCTGCAGGCGCCCCACTAAGGGTTTGGTTATAAGGTTGGACCTTCATGCTTGCTTTTTTTCTATAAATCTTACATTTCCATATGAGTCACGTTGTACAAATTCTTACAAAATTGCCACTCAATAAAATAGGCTACTTGATTTTCTTATGAGATCGGCTTGGTTTTGGACCACAGCCTGCTCCTTGTCCGAAGGCCGACAGCATGTAACTCTGAGAATTTAGTAGGCACTAATCCAGTCTTAAATTTTTATATCTGTGCGTACACAGTCACAATCGCTAGGCTGCTTCCTTTGTGTAAAAACTAACACCAGTCATCACCTTTGATGAACAATTTTAGTTATCACAGTAAAATTTGTCATTTACATTTATAGCTTGGTATAATTACAGATTGAGAATTTGTATGGGAATTAGGTGATTATCCAGTGACACAATGCCCTATTTGTTCACGTATGTTTTCATTTCTTTAGAAAAGCTTGTAAAAGTCACCATATGGCATGACTAAATGTGGACCTTTTAAAAACGTCTCTGGGGAATGTTTGTGCTGGTTGTGACGCTATTGCAGCACATGAATCACATACCAGATGCATGTGATGTACGCTCTTGGACTAGACTGTGGTTTGGGTCACACCAGAACACAGTAAATCACTCTCTCCTCAGCTGCGTTTGGCTCAGACACTCCCTACAGCCCTGACCGGCCAATCCGGACAGACTCTAATAATTTGGTCAAGTGGCATAGGCTGCATTTGCTGAAAGGTTGTTAATGTCGGAGTGATTTATTGAAAGCTACTTCGAAAATATATGCGTACTTCACATTTCCGTTCACTAAATTTTGATTTTATGGTTTTATGTGTGTTTAACCACAATGATGTTTGAGCCACATTTGAGTGCATGCACACCAAATGTCAACTGAGTTTTGGTAGAGAAAACTCAAAAACTTTAGGCAGCTTTAGGCAATCAGGTTTAGATCTAGAGATTAGAGAAATTTAAAGTTGGTCTGTGCTTTCATCAAACATTATAAAAGTTCTATAAGCTTAATAAATAATAATCAATAAGCTTGCATCATAAGTTAAGCATAGCATTAACATTACATAATAGCAATATAGAATTTGTCTAACTTGTGTAGCAGTTTGTTTGCAGCAAACTGAATGGTTATATGTTATTTTTATACACTATGACAAGTTATATGTACTTATTTAAATGTAAGAAATTTCACAAAGAGGGCACAAATGAAACATAACACAACTTGTTATCGTTAACTAAAATGATTTAAAACATTTTTAATTAAAAAAGCTGAAATAAAATAAATATAAGATTAAAAATTGTATTAAAATTAGAAATTTTGCCTTCACAATTAACTGAAATAAGTTTGTTGAAGCAATAAACTTATGGAAAATAAACTAAAAAACTTAAACTGAACTGAATAAAAATAAATAGTAAATACAGTAAAATTAAATAGTAATATAAAAACAAAAACTATTGAAAATGTCAAAAGCATATAATAGTACTATAATAACACTGCACTACATAAAGCTATTCATTTTTAATAACAAATATTTATGTAATCATAAGTCATCATGCAGACCAAAAACAAATTTGAGTGATCAAACTGAGTTGCTCGTACTGAATGGCCTAAAAATGTAATTGATTGTATGTAACGTCCACATTTTCTGTTTTTGATAGTACAATCAACCTGTAAAATAGTGACAAATTAAAATTATTTTACTTTTTTTTACGGTGGACGTCCCACACCGTTTGTGCTACAGACACCTCAAAATTGAGAGATGTGCTGTAACTTTTCTTAGCAAAGAGATTTGTGATTATAGCAATGAATTTCTCTCTCTATCATGGAAACTCGACTGTGTGCAACCAGCAGATGTATCTTTCAGTACATACTGCCCTCATTAGGCCATATGTGGATCGCAGTACACAATTAATGTCCTGGATGCTTTGGTGACGGTGAGAAATCTGTCAGCACCATCTAGTGGATTTGCCTTTTATCTGCTCACCTTATCTGCTTACACTAAAGAATGAAATCAGTCATTTGAAATGACAGTTTGTCAGGGATCAACTTAAACCTTGATGAATGACTCTTGCTATTTTTATCACATGATCAACTCAAACAAAAACGTTTGTTTCACTTTTTTTTTTTAATTACGGTAAAACTAAATTGCAGTACTGTCATATATGTGTAATGTACATGATGAATTAATCAATATAGCCTGAACTAATTCTTACTCTTATTTCCCTTATTCACACATTTTTTGCCTATATGTCGAAGCATGTAAAAGTACAATTTGCGTTCAAACTTGCTGGTTTGCCTCCACTCCTTTGTTTTGGCATCAAAGTGAAGGTTTAGTTTTACATCAGTCGTGTTGTTCCCAGTCTGAAGGTTTTGACTGAGAGTCCTGAGGCCCTGTATGGCTAAAAATGGGGAAAGAATCTGAAATGCTGGTTGCTGTGTCGTCCGTACTCAATGCCAACAGATGGCTGGTTGTAAATCTGTCACATTGGCACCTCGCTGGGAATTAGATGCTGGGCTGCTTGTGTACAAAGGGCTGTTTATGGCAAGCCATGAAGAGCAACTATACCACTTAATATTAGAGAGCAAAATAAGAAGTGATTGCAACTTGTTTATATAAAACAAGGTCATCTGTAGCTTTCATTTTTTTTAGAAAGTGTTTTAGTTTAGTTGTTACATATATGACTATGTGATGTGAAACTTTTTATTAACAAACAGTCAGTAACAAACTTAAAGTAATTCAAAAAGATCAGTGGTTCATGTGTGTTTAAACAGGTCAATATGAAAACAGGCTAATACACTCGTAGAAGAAAAGGTTCTATAGAACCTTAAAGGGTTCCGTCAGGCACTTCATATATAGAACTTTTAGGGGTTCCCATCATGAGATTCCATCAGTAAACATACTTTATTACAAAACAAATTTGAAACCTGTTAAGTATTATGGAATAATTTAAGAACCTTTTGGCATAAAGCGTTCTTTAAAATATGGTCAAGAACTCTAGTGTTCTATAGTGAACTTTTTTTCTGAAAGTAAATGATTTAAAGTTTTATGACATTTTAATGTAAATTAAATGCAAGTCTATTAAGCATTAAGTAATGCAATAATGTTTGTTGATGTTATTATTAATAAGAAAATGAATGAGAATTAAAGTATTATGTAGTGTCGCCTGACTTTTCCCTACTGTATATATATATATATGCCTAGTAATAAAGGTCATTTTTATCTAGTGAGGCATGTTGTCACACTATATAAAGTTTTCACAATGCGACTCTGTTTCGAGGAGAAAACTTTTTTTTAGAGTATGAAGTGCTATCTAAAGTAAGAATAAAGTAAAACAAAATCCATTTTTCTCAACGTTTCTCTATTTGAAATGCATTAAATGCTAATTTAATTGTTTAGAATTATTAGCAAACTTTTAAACAAAACAAATTAGGAAACAACAAAAACTGCAAAGATAACATTTGGAAATATAATTAAAATACCTTTATCAGAGGAATTTGTCGTTTAATATTTAAATCATTTTATAAAATTTAATAAATTTAAAAAGGCATAACTATATACTTTATTTTACTCAACAGCAATTGCAAACATATTATGGATATTAAAATGTAAGTGAGGAGGACAAAATTACCTACAGTTATTCTAAATCATCATGCAAATCCACTGTTAGCGAAAACAACTTGTGTTTTTGACACAAAATTTGTAAAAACAAGATTTTCTTTGCAACTCTTTGTTACTGAAAGTATCTGTCTTGTTTTTTAGGGTTGAGTCTGGGATAGGCTGGAAAGATTTCTCTCACTTTCAGCTTGACCACACATGTTTGGGGTTAACCAGAGTTGCCTAGTCCACGTTTTTCCTGCGAAATTGGTCTACTTTTAAACCCGCGGTTTAAAGGTTTGACATACTGCATAAATTACATTTGACTAAATTTTGTTTTGAAATATGATATATTAAAACTGTGCTAGATGTTAAGTTTTGTGAAGGAGGGCCTCTGGTAGGGAACCTTTGAATTGTGTTTATGATCACTACAATACAATGGCTGTAAAATATGTATTTTCGTTATTGAAATGGCATATTTGGATTTTTGACATTTGGGATATGGCCATTGGGCTACTTTTGGACTATTTTTTCTTGGCCATTGGGCTACTTTTGTTACGCAGTCCTGGCAACCGGGGGCTCAACATATTTGAAACAGCTGAGTTTAAAGTTTCACTGGTCCTGCATTCAGATTAATTAATTCTGTTTTATTATTAATTAAATATTCTTGAATTTAAATCAGGAATTTTGCAAGGAATATCTTCTTAGAGTGCTTACATGAATCAGGATTGTACACTATTCAGAAATGAATTCAGACTGCACTTAAAACTCAAATTCTGCTGCCGGGTTTGAAGTCGTAAACAAGATGTAGAATTAATTTAGGCCTAAATTTGAAATGTAGAAACTAGAAATGAAATGATTTTCAAAGAAATTCATATAACTACTCTTTTTAAAAATGCATGTAATTTTCAGTTTGAATTACCCATATACAATTTATAAAACTTGATAATAGATGGATAATATACATTTTACCAATAAATAATAGACCAATAGATAATATACATTTTATTCATATGAAATAAAAACTACATTTCTATTGGTGGTGGTAAGTGTGACAACTTTTTAATGGGTAATTCAAACTGAAATTGAAATGTAATGTTCATTGTATGGACCATTGGTCAGACATCTTTTTCCATTGAAGGCTGTAATTTACAGCTGTAATTTCAATTTGATTGGATTTGATTTTTCAAATCATATAAAGTTATCTAAAATCAATTTGGTGGACATTTATTGCAAAATTACAATATATATAATTTGTGTAAATTTTTTACAGCATTAAACTTTATATAAAAGTTTATATTATTGTATAATATAAAAGATAAACAGTTAAAATAATTTGTTTAATTACTAAATTGAATGAAATTCTATTTGAATGTTGAATTTCTCTGAATGACCATACAGCAAATTCCTCTGTGTGTCTCTTCCTGATATTAATTTATAATTTATAACTAAATTTATGGTAAATGTAAAACCTCTACTGAGACCTGCATCATTTTGTTTATGATATGTGTGAGCATCTTATGAAGAGTTTATCTTATTGTTTATCTTATTACACAAACATTCAGTAGCCTAAGTTATTTTCCCACTAATACATTTTTATTGTATTTAATATAATGTAGGCAACTTTATATATATTTTAGTTGAATGTAACTAATATTTAAAATCTTAAATACCTTTTAATAAAATAATAAACAAATTGTTTTTAATAGCCTACTTGCATTTATAATATCATTACAGTATTTACAAAGTCTGTTACAAATTGACTGACAAAATAACTGTAAATTTGGTAAGAAATGTTTCACAACAAACACAATTAAGCAAATTAAATAATGTTTTTTTTTTATCATTGTGTGATTATATTATTTATTTTAAGATTTTTTCAGAGATTTTGTTCAATATTTGCATCCAAAGGTTCGACATGTTTGTGGTTCGTAATGATTTTCTATACTGTGTTAATATTCCCAAAAGTTTAAGCAGATCTGTCAGATCTTACATTTTATCCCAGATGCTGTCAGCACTTCAGTTTATCATGATAAGCAGGTGATACCACTCATCTGTCATTACAACTTACTGATGTTGCTAATTAAAAATGTGAAAACTAGGACAGAGAGAAACTCGACATATGAAGTTCAGAGCCAGCTGGGTGTCTTGGCAAAGACAGAATGCTGTCAAACAAGGATCACATTTAGGATTTAATACTCTAACATTATCCTACACACTCCTACGTGACTCCTGAAGAACATTTTTTCTGGATTTGGAATGCTCATGTTTCACGTCGATTTAAATTTAATTCTGTTTTAAAGGCCACTGTTAACATATATATCCCCCCCCCACCACCACCACCACTTACACTTTGCATTTTTGTCAGGCAAAATAAAAATGAACTTTTGTGTGGTTGTATTTAAATTAACTTTTTGTTTCTTTAATACAGTGGTGGATAAAGTACTTGAAAGCCATACTTGAGTAAAAGTATATCTTACCAGAAGATGAAGTTAAAGTCACTGTTTAGAATATTACTTGAGTAAAAGTTTTAAAGTATGTGATATTTTTTGTACTTAAGTATGAAAAGTATTTTTTGATATTAAACGTTCTTAAGTATTGAAGGTAAAAGTAAATGTAGAGTACAAAAGGAGCAAAAAAAATATTATTAAAAATTGTTCTATACACAGTTTGAGCAGCAAAATTGTGTTCAGTTTTAGAGTTTTAACTCTTACATTTTGTTTTCTTTGAATAAAAAAAAAATGGCAAAATGTTTATTGTAAGTTTTAAATATAAAAAATACTAATATATTAATTATACATTGGTCATTCATGTTAATTCATAGTGAATTATAACTAATGTAAGTGTCAACTTTAAAATGTTAAGATGTAAATGTTGAAATTAACAATGCACAATACTTTTATTAACCTTATTATGGACTCTTATTGTAAAGTGTTACCATTTCATATAAATCCAAACATTCATGCTTAAAAATTGCCATCCTTACACACAAAGGCATAGCATTTGTCTATTATTATATGTATACTTTCACACAATATTTGCCTCTATTTAAGAAAACTTGATGATTATCTAATCAA
This sequence comes from Anabarilius grahami, assembly GCA_003731715.1. Lineage (NCBI taxonomy): Eukaryota > Metazoa > Chordata > Actinopteri > Cypriniformes > Xenocyprididae > Anabarilius > Anabarilius grahami. The sequence continues at coordinate 13,387,563 of RJVU01053127.1, read as the reverse complement.
AATATGTTACAGTGCCGATAAAATAAATAAATAACTGAAATCGAATACATTTCTGATTTTTTATGTTTCTGTCGCTTACATGATGAGGACACAGTTTAAATATGCAACTTCGCTGGATAACGAATGCATAAAAGCGAATAAATGGATATAAACTGATGGAAATGAATGGAAACAATCGTGACATTAAACAGTTGGTGTTTTTGTCACATTGTTTTAACTGTTTGAGGTACTACAGCATCCTCTCGGCCTCGACAGCAAACATAATGCTGTTCTCCACTAATGCAGCATCTAGTCAACAAACTAATTACTTTATTATGATATGAAAACATGTACTGTAGTGTACACTGTATAAAATATGCACTGTTGTCTGTTTTAAATCCGTTTTTGAAGTGTCCCGCTCTGTGCAGCGCGCAGCCTCACGTCACGTGTCAAAACAAACTCTATGAGGCATCAGTGATAGTTTTTATTTCGCCTCTAGAGGCTGCTCTCGTACTGTATAATGGCAGCGCACTCTTCTCAGCCGCTCCAGTAACGGACGCAACCCGGAAAATGAAATTAACCGCAGTTGTGCGAGCACTTGTTTGCAGTCTGTGTTCTTCCGACTTTATTTTGTAGTAAGTAACGAAAATGTTTTGGAAAATGCATCGGAGTAAAAGTATACATTTTATTTAGGAAATGTAGTGGAGTAAAAGTAGCCTAAAAATTGACAGAAATATAAAAACTCAAGTAAAGTACAGATTCTCAAAAATAATACTCAAGAACTGTAACAAAGTATTATTAGGCTACTTCGTTACATTACACCACTGCTTTAATATGACAAAATCAACCTGACGACATTAATCAATAAAGGTCATTTTTAAGAGTTGGAACAGATAAAAAAAGATCTCCTTTATAACCATTAAAGATATAAGAAAAAGTTTTATTGTACACAATCTGCAAGCTCAAATAAAGGTTAAAATTAAGTTTGAATTTTTAATTTAGCTCTTATACATAAAGCTTTTTAACATGATAAAAATTTTAGTTCATATATATTATTGGGTGTTGGTAAGTTACACTGAAAAGTAATTAATTACTAGCTACTAATTATATCTTCAACAGTGTAGTTAGATTACTGTACTAATTACTCTCTCTAAAAATATTTCATTACTAATTATTACAAATCCCAGATCAACCTCAACCAGTTGAACAATAAGGATAAACAGCTCTTTTAATTCTTTCAAATAATATAAAATTGCATAAGTTATTCTTGAACTGACCAAAGTATTTAAACGAATGTTATATAAAAAACATACATTTTTAAGATTAGACATTCAATTTTGATGTTAAATCCACTATTGTTTTATATATAATTTTTCTAGTCTAATAAGTATTTAATGCGATTATATCAGTAGTAACTGTAATTAAATTACAGCAAAGGAAAAGTGTGTGTGTGTGTGTGTATATATATATATGAAATGAAATTAACTCATGAATTATGTAAATCAGGACAGCACTAAAATGATAAATATTTTATTCTTAAAAAAAACATCTTCTCAAAACTAAGGGATAAAAATTATTTTCCTTAAACTTTTTTTTCTTAAAAACAGTCACCCAAAATTTAGAGTTAAATTCACTGGGGTAATAAAAGGGTTTTTAAGAGTTTCAGGAAAGGAAGAACAAACTGAAACTCAAAAACTCCACTTTGGATACATTATATTCTAAACAGGATTTTGTAACAAGTCTCTTTAAAGGGGGGAGGGGGGAGGGGGGTTGTGCGTGTGTATCACACACAATTTCTGCCAATCTCATGTTAATCTTGAGTACCTAACTTCAAAAAGTCTTTAGTTTTATCATATTTATAAAAGATACTTACGCTGTACCGAGTCTTTCCGAAAACAGCCGAGTGCCTGGAGGCGTGCCGTGTGAGCGGAGCAAAGGTGTCACAAGCACGCGCAGCTTTTGCGTAGCTATCATCTGTAAGCTATCAATGGTCAGCTAAACAACTGTATTTAAACACACACAATACACCATCACATTATCCCTGGATAACTTTTGAATCACTATAATGAATATAGCGTATAGCGAATGATGAACGATGGCACGTTCATCATTTGATGAATTCACTACGTTCGTGTTGTTAACATTATATGCACTTAGGCGCCTATTGCCAACAAAACAGACATTTAAAGCAGTTTTACTCACCACCTGCGGTTCACAAGATATTCTCCATTCATTTTAACCAATAAAAAAGTTATTGCAACTATCAGTTTCTATGGTTATTTTAATAACAAATATCGAGAGTGCATCAATGTAATGCGTGAGCACAAAACTCTCTTTGGGAAGCAAGGTTGTCTTTCCCTCACAACCAAAAACACACTTCTTTGGTGACATTGTTGATTTCGTGAAGTCCTGTGACCTNAACAGTGGCATACCGCACATCAGTGAGGCCCCCCCGCAAAGCACGAGATGAGGCCCCTCCCACCAGCAGTGACGTCATGTGTGAAAATGTGTATGCAGTATGCCCCATTTGCAGTTATCATTGTATTGATGCTTCCAATGTTATTATTAATAACATTCTATTATGTATTTTTGATATGTAGGCATATAGGCTATATAACCTTTTTTTTTTTGTTGAACTTGCAGCCAAACATGCCTCTGCTCCAATTTAATTGTTTTAAAAATAGCAGGTTTCTTCAAGGTTCCTTTAGAAGAAAATCATTTTTGTATATTTGTATTAATATTAAGCTTCTTATTTTGTTCAATGAATTTTAGTGTTGCACCGATTTTTATTATTTTTTTTACCTAGACATAAATTAAAATAGCCTATTAGTTTAGTCAAAAACCTAAATGGAAAAAGAAAATAAATTTGGTTAATCAATTAATTAAATAAAATGCATTTAATAACCAACAATCAAATAAAAGTTTGAAAATAAAACATTTAGCTATATAAGGAAGTTTTATATACATTTTAATATAATTGTTTCTACTCCAATTTGTTAGTTAAATATAAACATTTAAACGCTGGCTGTGTGTGTACATACATTTACGAAGACAACAACATAAGTCAAAATATATTGAATATACAGTGCTGTATATTAAATGCAATTGTTTCCGTCAC
>RJVU01053127.1:13340042-13381319 GCA_003731715.1 Anabarilius grahami | reverse complement strand
ATGTCTAAAAATAATAAAAATGTGTTTTCAGTATAAACACAAATTAGTTTGTTCTCTGATAAAATTAGTCAATTGTGGTCATACAGTTTGGAAATTCTGCATTTTTAGATATTTGTATTTGTAAGTTTACACTTTCAGTTCATTTAAATCTGATGTGAAAAGAAACCTTGAACATACAGTGCATTACATGTCAGACACCAGATGCCTCTGTAAGCAGTAATTGAATATGGAAATATATGCGCCCCATTGCATTTGTCAGAATAGATGCCTCTGAATTCCTCGTCAAAATGTTCATTAGTTATTCATGTTCAGGAGTACATTTAGGCAATGCGCTTTCTATTGTTTGAACATTTTATTCGATGTCGATTTATAAAAGTGGAAATTGTAAAAGTTACTTTACAATTATTTTAGCATTAAAACATAAAAATAGCCAAAAAGAGAAATGAATCAGTGTCAGTATAAATTTGCCATCTTAAATTGAGAACATTTCGACTGCACAGCAGCAGAACATGGTCACACACATCACAACATTCAATACATAAACCAACAATAAATAAAATGAACATTACAGTAAATACAGCGTCATATAAATTCTCTCTAATTAAAACAACAATAACACTAATCACTAACAATAAAAGCATAATACAAATGAGTTTAATTTACTGCACAAAACCCCCTAGAAAAAAATTATTAAAAACAGGTTCTGAATAATTGTTATTAGGCGCTTAAAAATAATTGGTATCTGTAAAACATTATCATCAATCTTTTCTTACTACATTTGAAGTTTCTTTTCTGGACAGTATATGATTATACATCATTTTTGTTCTATTTAATTATTTTTTTTATATATTTAAACGATAATAAAGCTATTTCGCCCAAACTTTTTATGCCTTTTCTTAACTTGTATTAATGTGCTGTTTTCATGTATCAGGTGTCGCAGACACATTTCTGTCTCTGAGGCATGATGTTATGCATTTCCAGCCAATAAGATTTGGCCCTTATAAACTGGAACAGTTGCTTTCAAGACACAATTTGTCCCATCATGAGGTCAGGTGGGCGTGACCTCTGTACTCTTGCAAATCAATCCGTGGATTAGCTAGAAATACACAGAGTCACGCAGCTTGTTCCTTCCCACGGCCCCGATTGGTGCAAAGACATTGTACATACACAATAGCGTATAATTATGCTCTGCACATTTCCTGTCCTAAGACGGGCTTGTATTAATTGGTGAAGGGCATTTGACACCTGGATCCTCTGCTTATACAAGACGACTCAAGTGCAAAAGTGAGCAGGCAGCTGTGAGAGCCATATTGGTTCTCGGTGGTAGCTGTGCGTGCTGTGTTGTGTGTCACTGGTGTATTTTGGGCTTTTGAGTCATGAAGGTAGGATGATACCCGCGTAATGTCCAACAGTCCTCTTTGATAACGCAGCCATGCAAACGAAATAGCTGACGAAAATGTTTGTTTACACAGTCTCCGTCTATGATAATCAAGACAAACAATTATGATTAAAATATCGTTGACGAGATACAACATAAATGTAATATTGCAACAAATTAGCAGTGCATTAATGATATTTTCAGAAGAAGAAATATTGAACAAATCTATTCAAATAATCTTAAATAAATCTCAATGCTTTTGGCAAATGTGCTCTACTTAGGTGCTACTAATGTTACAATATTTTTGAAACCTAACCTAAGTGAGTCAGTCATTACGTTTATGTGCACTTACTGTGTGTAAGATCATTTTATAGCATGCCAACTATAAAACTAGACTTTTTAAATCCATAGTTGGCTCCATTTCTGCACTCTTAAATGTGGTATGCTACAGCTGACCAGCTGTTGGGTCTCAAAGGCCAGTTGTACCATAAAATCAAATTTATGTATGTTGTGTCTTAGCCCAAGATTTCCATTACAGTTTTGCATGCCGTTTCACATGCCAGGTTATATTGTAGAGGTGAATGTCTAGTAATGTGGTAATATACACCCATATTTAAGTACCAGTTTACTGTACTTATACTGCTGCTACTGCTTATAATAATAAAATAAAAGAAATAAATCTGTATGTACATCTTTTGATGTCCACAAAAATGTAAAGTGCCTTTCAAGGCATAAGAAGCCCATGGCTACATGCTAATGTGCTAACAACAATCCATTATTGAAACTAATATCTCTGTTTATCTATGATCTGAGAAATAATACAAATAAATAACTAATAAATCTTTTAGCGCATATCTTAATGTCCACAAAGATACAAAGTGCCTTTTGATGCATAAGATGCCCTTGGCTACATGCTAGCATGTTAACAACAATAAAACTAATATCTGTATGTTTATTTGTGGTCTGAGAAACATTAAAGTCCCTGTAAAGTCAATTCTGAGAATTGTTTCTAAACATGCTATAAATGTTACAAATGTATTGCTGAAACACATTACAAAGACTGTGAATTGTGTAGCGCTGAATTGTGAAGTTCGTGTTAAACAGTTTTTCACCAATTCTCTGTTCAGGATTTTTTGGGCGGAGCTAAAACGGGGGTTCGATGACGCACTGGAGCCCCCCAGCATGGCCCCGCCCCTAACACTATTTTTTTTAAATATACATAAATAACAAATAAGACAAGAGCAGAGCCAGGGGGAGTTTCAAATAAATACATTAAAGATAGAGCATAACTGAATGGTTTTAGCAGCCTTCTTATTTTTTGAATCAGGGATGGAATTGATGTACTGTTCCGTCTCCTTACCAAAAGCAATAAAAGAAGGTTTAGAATTGCTAAATTTGGCTTTGTGAATGTGATATTTCCCTAAAATGATTAAATAAATTAATTAGGTATATTTCTTCGTGTTTTTTATTCTTGTTATCATGGAAACCAAACAGTAAATTTTTCCATAACAAAGAAAAATCAGCAATAAGTTTAACAGTAATGTATCGGGATAGATCTTTCCAGAAAGTGATGGCATAGGGACATCGCCAGAACAGATGTACCATTGTTTCTGGACATATTCCACAAAAAGAACAGTTAACACATATGTCAGACTTAAATCTAAGGAGATAATGCTTAGCAGGATAATACCTATGTATGATTTTGAAAGAGACTTCTCTTACTTTATTCGTAAGGAGGTATTTGTAAGGAAGGTTCCAAATATTACCCCAATTCAGGTTGTCAACAAAGTTAGACCAATAGGGAACAACATTAGGTGTGCTGGTGACATCTCTCTGGAATAAAGAGCGAATATTACGATTATTATTCTTCATTGTTGTTGCGAAACAACATACTTTACCAACTGAGGTCAACTTAGGGTCCAGATCTGGTAGGCAAGCTGGTTTTCCAGCTCCTTTTAAGAGAGTTAAAATACCAGATGGGATGGCATCCATAACAATTGCAAACTCTCTTGGGATGATTGGAATGCCAAAAGTGTTAAGGAATTCAGAATAATTCAGCAATGATCTACTATCAGTTATTAGTTGGGACACTAAAATTATGTTATTATTGAACCAAGTTTTATAAAATAAGGATTTATTCTTGAATTTATTAAGCCGATTATTCCAGATGAAGCACCTATGTGGGGAGAAATTATGTTTGTAAATTAATGACCATGCTAAGAGCATTTGTTTATGGAATTTAGATAAAATTAAGGGAATTTTTTCTATTTTATAATCACATAAAAGTAAGAATTCTAGACCACCAACCTTAGAGAAGATACGCCCCTAACACTATATAACTGTCGATGACGCACTGGAGCCCCCGAGCATGGCCCCGCCCCTAACACTATATAACTGCCAATGACGCACCGAGCATGGCCCCGCCCCTAACACTATATAACTGTCGATGACGCACCGAACATGGCCCCGCCCCTAACGCTACAGCAGCTCACTCACTCAATCTGTGTGTTATTACCGTTATACAGCCCTTTGCACATTTAGCTAGTAATGCCTTCGTCACGCAAATGCATATTAAACGGTTGTTATAATATACAATATAGCTCGGTCTCCTTATTTAAATTTCCTAAAAACGATGATATGAAGAAGGGGTGGATTAATTTAGTCTCTAAAGTGAATGGGGCTGAATAAAGTCTCTCCCGTCCCGGCCTTCATCCTTCTGTTTCGCGGCGCCGTCATCTGTCGACTCGACAACAGTCGCAGTTTGTGCCCACCAATGAGTGTAAGTTGCCGTGTGTTCTTATGTTATAATTAGTAGGTAGTCTACAGTAACTCTACTAAAATTTGCGACCCTCTAACGTGATTCTTTTTTTTATATGCATCAGTATGTTTGACTCATTAGACAAGTCAGTTAGACGGCAGCTCTCGCGAGTGGGTGTGGTTTCAGCGCCGACATCCGACACGCCCCCAGCGTTTGAGAGCACGGTTACTTCCTGGTTGTCGTTAAGCCAGCTCGGGCATTTCCGGTTAACTGTTAGCTGTTCATTCTGTAGTCGACACAAAACCATCAATGGTTGACTTTTTAATGTTGTATTCATATTTTAATGCAGTTATCACATTTACCTAATTTGCCACTAAACCAGTTTTATTGATTGCAATAAAGACGAAGGTATTCAGACCGTTTAAAGTACACATGAAATCAAAATTGACCTTATTTATTTTGTTAGCTGAAATTGCTAATTTTGTGGTGAATAATTCCAGAAAAGTCAATCCACACAAAAAAAATTGTTTGGCTTCGTAATATTTAATCAAAATCTGAAAATGCTCCTCCCCTCTGCAATGGTGCCCCTTCTCTAATGACATCAGTTTGACGGCTTGGGTTGAAAACGCTTAAACCACTCAAACCACTCCTCTGCAACCGTTAGTTTGCTATGAGCGAGAGATGGAGAGGAGGAGCGCTCAAATAAAACCCTGCCCTCTATTCAATATTCCGTTTCACTTGGAAATACGTCATAACACTGGAGAAAAGTCGTTTGCAACTTCCGGTTCACGGGGACTTTAAAAACGCAGTGTCTGTAATTAGACATGCACACAAATTTTTTCTCCAGCACTTCAAATGTTATTTTTAATGTGATGACCACAAACATTATTTGTTCATCCTTCTGAGATTGTCCCCATTGTAAAACCGAACGTTTAAAAATGTAGGAAATTCAACATTTGATAGAAAACACTTATTTAAAAATAAAAAAGACAATAATTACCACTATAACCAGCAGATTGTGGCAGAGTAGCATTTAATTGCGCATTACAGCCATTTCCTCTAATTGTTTTTCACGTCGTTTTTGACTAAATATGAAACATTATAAAATAACTAGATTTAAAAATACATTTTGTCAATGTGAAGTATGAAACACTCAAAAAATCTTAAGAAAAACACAAAAGACAGAAAAAACACAGAAAGCGAGCAGCGCGCTCTCCCTTTGTAATCACAGCAGCTGTCAGTCAGTGCAGCGCTAGATCAATGATTTCAGCACACTTGTAAAAGCACACATTTTATTCAATTAATCTAACTAAAGTGCACAATAAATATTTAATTTTTGAAGCTTTTTTGCACATAAAAGTGTGAAAACTGATGGTCAAATTTAATTTATCCGAGGAGGAACACTGAGGTACGTCTTTATTTATTTATTTTTTATGCTGTCTTACGTTTAATTAACTAAATTAATGCTATGCCTGACTATTTAAGTGACTATATTCTGATTATAAACTAAGTATTACACTACTGATGCTCAACACACCAGCAACACCCCAGCACGGGGGCAGTCGTGGCCTAATGGATAGAGAGTCGGACTTGTAACCCAAAGGTCATGGGTTCGAGTCTCAGGTCCGGCAGGGATTGTCGGTGAGAGGAGTGAATGTCCAGCGCTCTCCCCACCCTCAATACCACAACTGAGGTGAGACCCTTGAGCAAGGCACCGTACCCCCAACTGCTCCCCGGGCGCCGCAGCAATGGCTGCCCACTGCTCCGGTTGTGTGTTCACGGTGTGTGTGTTCACTGCTGTGTGTGTGCACTTGGATGGGTTAAATGCAGAGCACAAATTCCGAGTATGGGTCACCATACTTGGCCACATGTCACTTCACTTCACTTCACTTCAAATGACATCTCACCGGACGTTTTCGAGCTATCTTATATTATTGCAGAAATTCTAAAGAACGCTCAGTGCATATAGCCCTTACTGTTAATTTTTTCGAGATTTTGATAACTTATTTCATTTATTTGCCGATTTTTTTTTTTAATCATTCAAATTTGGCTGGGTGGTTAACAACACATTTTTCTGCAGCGTGACAAACTCAGAACACATACTTTAAAATGACTTTACAGGGACTTTACATTTTAAGTGTAGGCTATTATATTAGCGGTATGAACTCTAACAGTTGGTTAGCCTTGCTTAGCTCTTGCTGTGTAATGTCATTGTCAGATGACAGTCACTATAACCCTCCATGAATATCAGGAGTGTTTGAAACAGAGGTGGCATGGTTGCCAGTTTCTCTGTGCAACTCTATATTCGTTAGGCTAATGCTTGAAATACTGATGTAGCCATGTGCTTTGGGTATAGATATTTTTTCGTTTGTACTTACACATTCGCTCTAGGGGTGTGTTCCATTTGCCTATAATGCCCTGCAAAGGACTTCAAAGTGTATGCAGCCATCTTAGGTGAGACTCAAAATCATAGGGAGCATATATTGTGAGTCACCTCAAGCAACATATGGAAGAAATCCATCTGTATATCACTTCACAGGAAGTGGAGAGGTAAATTAACCCACAAGTCATTGAACACTGTGAAGGGACCCAGTGAATTGGAACACGGCAATGGACTGTCTCTTATATGCAAATCTATAATGAAATGTGTATTGTAAATATGAACATTTGTGTGATAAGTAGAAAGGCAGACACAAAACTATTATCTTGTTTATTTTCTAGTCTAAAGAAAGAAGGGATAACTTATTTAGAGCTGGTATCGATGTGTGAACTTTACGATCTGGAAAGGCTCCTGTAAGTCCATGTCATAATCTTAAATGTCTCCAGCACTTCTCTGGAGAGGTGTTAATCCCCCCAAAAGATTCAGTTGCACAAATTCAGATTTGAGAGGATCTGAGGGCCTCCTGTTGTTCCAGTTGTTTCTTGACTGCTAATATATGATCTTGGTCTGTATTTGAAACAGCAGAACACCTGGAATGTACCTTGTGAAAGAACCTCTGAGGTTAAAGAACTACAAAATCCCCTTATCACGGCCTGTACCTTTGAGAAACATTGTTGTTTCCTCTTTCACCACTATTACTACTTTTCCTTGGGGCTTTGCCACTTATGTCAGCACTTGGCTCGGAGGGTGTGTGCTCAGTGAGAGTGGTATCAGGCTTGCACAGATATTTTGATTGATAGTATTGCATGCTAAATTTAGCAAGCATGTGAGCTCATTAATCAGTCCACTCAAACAGGGACAGGGAGTTCACAGTTTCTGTACCCATGTCTGGCTAGGAAGAATGTTTCTGAGCTAGACAAAACCCATTTCAGCTCCTTGAGGTTTTGCAAAACAAAAACGTTCAATTTTGTTAAAATAATGACCCATGTAACCATTTTTGGTTCCTGTAATGTTCTGGGAACATTACATTACGTTGGTTTTTAGAAAGTTCCTAGAACAGAGTATGGTGTGTTTGTTTATGCCTAGTTTTTACTGTGTACATTTCCATGGCCCATGGATATTTAATTGACAATCTGTTATGTGTGTCCACAGTACCTCAGGAGAAAAGCTTGATAATAAGTCTGCTCCTCTGGGAGGTACTCATGGTGGAGTGGGTCAGAACCTCCTGCTGAGTCCTGCCAGTCTTCAGCTGGCTCAGCTTCAGGCCCAGCTCACCCTTCACCGCCTCAAACTCGCCCAGACCACTAATACTGCAGCCGCAGCCACTGTCCTAAATCAGGTCCTTTCCAATGTGGCCATGTCCCAGCCTCTCTTCAACCATCTTCGGGGTTCAAGTATGGCCCAGGCCCACAGCGGGGCCTTTCCGCCTCCACCCATAACCTTCCCACCCCCAAATACTGCCCTAGGACAACTGGTTGGTGGTGGCTTTACCCCACATCCCACTGGGATCAGGCCCACCACCTACAGTGGGCTGTCCAACCAGAAAGCTAGTCAGCACAATGATTTCGGCAAGAAGGCTGGAATATATTCAACAGACACGGACCGTCGCTTGCAATTTGGATATCTGGGAGGTACTTCAGTGGTTGCCAGCAAACCATGTGATGGAGGACAGTATGGTGGAGTTACTACACAACCCAGAAACAATGTCCACAGCAATTTTCAAAGAGACTTCTACTCCTCAGAAACCCCAGTACAACAAACTGGTTTCATGGGAGGAAGCAATGATCAGAATCTGGGATCTGTTTCTTTATCAGCCAATAAGGAGCAATGGAAAGGTCCGAACAATTTAGGGAAGATGGATATGGGTACAGGAACAGGTTCTGGTGGTTGGGTACCACCTGGACCAGGGTTTGTGGGTCAGAGGGCAGAGTTGTATAACCCCGAGGAACCCACATCAGATCCTAAGTTCAATTCTACATGTGGCCCAGGGACTGGCCCACCCATCGGGCAGCAAGGGGGATTTCAACAGCAGCCACAGGTTTCCCAGGGGGAAGAAGGGGTGAACTTGTCATTACAACCCCACCAGTTCAACGACTATCATGGGACAACACCTTCACACCTACCCCATCAGTGTACTATTTGTGAGAAGAAGGTTTACAACTTGAAGGTGAGTAGATCAGACTTGTTGGTTGAGATTAAAGGAAATGGCCCATTTAGACCAACTTCAAAGATGAAATAGCGTTTACACCACAAATTCAATGTGGTCACATTTGTTTATGACTACTCTGAATGTTGGTTGTATAAGAAACCATTTCGGACTCAGTTTACACCTGTATTCAGCACTGAGATTGGATCATAAACTGTTTATACTTGTATTTAATGCAGAATACTTCTTACTAGGTGTAAAAAGAATAATAGGTGTTAACCTAAATAGTTGTTAAAAGAACCAAATATTTGTAAGAAGGCAAACCTCTCAAGAATTTGCTACATGTGCCAAATTTATGCTAAGCTTTGAGTTCTGCTTCTGAACTCTGTAACGTACCCACAGAAGTCTATCCAAATGTCTCCGCTGCAGCATCCAGTATCCAGAATTGAGATCCAGTTGGAAACGACACTAGCAGCTGTTTTTTCCCCAGTTATTTCCGCAGAACTGAGAGGGTTTTCAAGATACTTGGCTAAATTGGGCTCATTTGTTACACTAGGGTGTAAATGCTTTTGTGGCAGCTGGCATGTGTTGAGTGGAGGCAGGTTTAGAAGGAGCGAGGACGCAGTTGTTCTGCAGAGGTTCACTGAAATCACATTCGTTCTCAACTCTTGCTCGCCCTTTCTCTGCTGTGAATTACTAGCTCTGTAATTGGCCCAGGTTGCGGCTACGCCAGGGGAATGTTTCACTCTCATAGAGAAGGATCATAGTGAAGTCAATCTGACAGGCGTGTCGTGTGTGTGTGTGTGTGTGCTGTTTTCAGGACTGGGACCAGCATGTGAAGGGCAAGTTACATCTGCAGAACTGTTCGTTATACACTGAAAGGTGAGTACAGAAGAAAATACCATTTGTACAAACTTCATCGATTGATGTGCAGTGCCGTTTTAAGTGTCTATCATGGTGATAAACAAACAACCAACTCTGATACATGGGCGGCTAATCGTTGCTAACCTGGTGTAGAAGCAAGACATTTTTAAATAGCTTGTTTGTATGTGATCTATTTTGATCCTTGTTATACCGGTCATCGCCTGTGATACTCTTGTTAAGCATTTTATGAGTACAACCAATCTCCGTATTAAACAGAATTATTTTATAAAGAGTCTTCTTCCATTTAAAGAGAGGAACTGAATTTGAGCTGTGTCATAAGATATAGTCAGGCCAGATGCACTGGGATTTAGGATCTAAATGCAGTACTGTCCCCCTCACAGCCCAACGCTCGGAGCAGTGCACTTTCCAGTGTCGTCTGAAGGATGTCTGAACATGGCATTGAGTAACACTATGGCATACACATCAGCTGCCAGTCAAGGTAAGTCAAATCTCCTTATTTGTCCCTCAACGTAAGTGCTGAAAATTCGGGAGACTGAAAGCTCTGGGACATGATTTTAGAGAGGACTCTATTTTTAGGGTTGTCAGCGGCGGGAGAGTGGAGTTTCTACAGACTGGCACACTTAAGGGACGTGTGTCAACACCACAGTTTTTGTTTTTGTCAGAAACAACTGAAAAAATTAAACTTTTCACTGATCATTTTTTGTTAAAAAACCAATTAAGTTAACAAATTAAACATATAGAACTTAGTCTTTGGAAAATAGACTAAAAAGTATTTATGAATCATCTTGTACTTATGACAGTTTTGTCCAATATGTTGATCATCTAGCTAGCCATTGGCTAGCATTAGCATGAAGCAAAACATGGTTATTCTGTCTCTTCGGTTATGCTAACACACTTTTTTTTTTTCGCACTTCATGTCCTTTTCCAAAAACAATTTGGTTGCAAATGAAGTGGCTTTATTTGGTTTGTAGGTCAGTATATAAACTAAAGGCTATTGGCTAAAAACTACAAGTCCTAAATAAACTAAAATATTCCCTGCCCCAATTTCCTGTTCAACACACAAAAATGCTTTAGTCAAACTATTTCTTGGGGTCTAACTTTTTAGTGTGTCCTTAAGTAAGGTGATGTGAAAATCTTTCAGCATGGTTGTTAAAATTCCTCAAAATGTATTATTTATAGATATATTTGGATGTCTGAAATGTTGTCCTACTTTCATCAGATGTTTCAACTGGAAGTGCTTCATATTTGCCTGCCACAGCCATGAAGTCATTTCCTCTCTCAGGGCCGGGATTTACTTCAGGGGCAAAGGTTAGTAATGAGGAAAGACAATTAAACAGACAAGGATTAAGGAAATAAAATATGCTGTCATATTTTGTAAAAAAAAAAAAATTTAATTTACATGATATTTGGTGTTGACTGGTGTGGATTTGTAATATTGATTTCTAATAATACTCACCCAGCTCTTTTTGATGAGGTCTTTTAATTCTGAATGTTTGTTGGCTTATCTCATAGCATTGTTCTTTTAGCTCACAGGGTTTGTAAAGAAGCCAAGAGTGTTGAGATACAGAGCATGCTATATTTTGGTCACACTATTTCACTGACTGACAGATTACTTAATACTTATTATCACAGTCTAATGGTTATTATTCAAAGGACAACTGAGCCATCTTCACAGCTAGAGCTTTTTGAGAACAGGTGGAAGCGATCAGTATTGTACAGTTCAGTCATTGCTTTCAAGTAAAGAGTTTAATGTGTAAGTGTGGTTCAGTCGCATAGATAGTTGTGAATATACTGCTCTGCAAAAGTTCTTTTCAGCTAAATGAACAGAGGCCGATCACATTTTGCTCTGTTGTTTGTAATGAGGTGGGAATGCACCAGGCTAGACAGATCTGGTTCCATGTAAAAGCTGAACACTTGTTTTTGTTGTCCAGGGACTTTATTTAGCTGCGTGATCAGGCTCCAAAATTAACTTTTTGCCAGACCTGCCAGTGCTGAGTGATTAAAAAAAATCTACCACCCATAATACAAAACACAATACATAAAGTATTATTTCATAAACAGTATTATACATTATCACAAACAAAATTACATAACATTTTTCTTTGCATATATGCAAAAAGCCATTCTATTAATTGTGTACACTAAAAAAATGCTGGGTTGAAAACAACCCAAGTTGTGTTGAAAATGGACAAACCTCGCAATTGGGTTGTTTTAACCCAGCGGCTGGGTTAAATGTTTGCCCAACCTGCTGGGAAGTTTTATTTAACTCAACTATTGTTGAAAAATTACTGTATTGCTTGCTTAAAATGAATCAAAAGTATGTTGGGCATTAATATTTATTAATTTGTTTAATAAATGAACATTTATTAATATGTTTAATGAATAATAATGAAACAATAAACGTTTATTAAAATGCTTATTAATAAATGTTCACCTTTTGATTATTATTGTTGCCTCTAGTAATTATGTGTCTGATTTTTAATTTCCAACCTATTTTGGGTTCATTTTAAGCCATCTATATAGTAATTTTTCAATAATAGTTGAGTTAAATAAAACTACCCAGCACTTTGAGCAAATATTTAACCCAACTGCTGGGTTAAAACAACCCAATCACTGGGTTTGTCCATTTTTAATTAAACTTGGGTTGTTTTTAACCCAGTACTTTTTAGAGTGTAGCAACATATCCAGTCTATCAGTAAAATACAGCTGAGACCAGACATTATTTTATGATTTGTATTTTGGTCACACAATGGCAAGAAAATCTCACCACTTAAATTTAGGACAAAAAGAGATTTTTTGATTGGCTTTCTAGCAAAAAAAATCTGATGATCTGAAACAATTTTTTTGTAGACGGGCTAATTTGAATCTCACACTGTACATCAGCATGAGTCAGAATGTAGTTCTTGCACTATATTTTGTTGTAATTAGCAAATGTTACAAATGAACAGTATCTTTTTAAAATAATCTTACAATTTTAAAATTCATTTCAGATCCATTCATTAATTTTTTTTATTCTCTAACTTAAAAAAAAAAGTCTCAGAGTTCAGTGTAGCAAACCAAAGCAGGACCATTTTGAGGTCAAGGACTCTAAGCTGTGTGAGAAGTGACAGAGATAAACAGAAACAGAGAGCAAGTTACCAAGAGCGAATCACTGTTACAGCATTTGTGGATAAAAAAGCGTTATGACTTATGTGCCTTATAATCACAGTTTACATTATCATTGGTAACAGCATTATTACTTGGTTAATAATAAGTGTTCTTGGACTAGTGCAATGGATTAATAAACACATATTACATTATCATGTATTTAATGTGTTTAATGCATTTTACTCTTTGAAGATGTACACTATTCGAAAGTTTGGGGTCGGTAGGATTTTTACATGTTTTTGAAAGAAGTCTTACCAAGGCCACATTTATTTGACCAAAAATACAGCAAAAACAGTAATATTGTGAAATATTATTACGATTTATAATAACTGTTTTCTATTTTAATACATTTAAAAGTGTAATTTATTCCTGTGATGCAAAGCTGAATTTTCAGCATCATTGCTTCAGTTTTCAGTCTCACATGATCCTTCAGAAATCATTATAATATGCTGATATGCTGCTCAAGAAACATTTCTTATTATCAATGTTAAAAAAAAATGCTTCATATTTTTGGTGGAAACTGTGATACATTTTTTTTCAGGATTCTTTAATGAATAGAAAGGTCAAAAGAACAGTATTTATTTGATATAGAAATATTTTGTAATCATTTGAAAGTCTTCACTGGCACATTTGATCAATTTAAGGCAAAAGTGCTGAATAAAAGTGTTAATTTCTCTTTAAAAAATCTCACTGACCCCCAACTTTTGAACGGTAGTGTAATTATTATTGGTACATATTATAATGGATTATTACTGTGGCTACAATTACAGAAGTTTTTTTTATTATATTACATTATATTATATTATATTATAATTGAAATATATATTTCATTTATTGTTATAAGGAATTTCTTCTACATTACTCTTGTCATCGGCTTATCTTCTGACAGTCTATTTTTCATTTCGTCTTTCATGCTCATTCATTTGTTTGCATGTAGCACAGTAATGTGAGTAGCGCTCAGACAGGCGGCTGTTTGCGTGTCCTGAGTGTGACTGATGGATCCTCACATATGGACGGCTTGAAGCATTGTTTTAGATAAGATACTCTGACCTTGCACAAATGTCTACCACCTATAATTGAAACCATGTCCTGTGCAGGATGGTATTTTATGCACTTGCACAAAGATTCTTTATGGTGGTCTTTTTAGCCAAGTTATTTATGATTTAGTCCACGGGAGAGGTGAAGGCATAGGCTAATGTTAGCTCCTATAAAACCCACCTGTTATAACGCAGCTGTACGTTGGCGACACTTTAAATACTCTTTTAGTTTTCAGCTTATCGCGTGAAAGGATCCGTTTTCAGTTTTAAAAGATCAGTACAAAAAGAAAGGATTTCGTATTTTCAGTATCAACAGATCAAACTATCTGGCCAAGTAATCAAGATGTGTGTGCTGTTCCAGGATTCTTTGTAGGCTCTGAGGCTGGGAATTCAATTTCAGCCCAAAGAATCGTAACCTGATCCTTGGGGATAAAGGCTTCCTGACGGGAGGAATGCCAGGAGATCTATGAAATCCAGAAAGTGCATGCTATAGGTTTCAGATTAACCTGTTTCAGGGCTTGTGTAAAGCAGTTTAAACCCTCTTAGACAAGCGAACAGATGGGAATACATTTGTAGCGTGATATGGTGCCAGTCATCACTACATCTCCAAAGAGATTGTCTTTCATTTTCCTAATTTATGATGTGCTCATGACAAATCTCATTGTGTCATTGTCTCAGTTGACATTCATATTATGCACCACATATTCCACTGCAATCTGTTACAGTTACATCGAAAGATGTAATCAGATCATCAATATATTTTTTAATAACAAACCAGTGAGAGATCTTGGCATAGGCAGAAATGTTTTTCAAACCACTGGGATGACAGCGAAAAATATTTTTGCTTCGTGGAAACTTCATTGCCATTTTATCGTAAAAGTTACATATTGCAACATCAATCAGGTTTCTCTCTTTGATGGAAATATGCCAGTTTATTTTGTTGGCATACAGAAGACATTTAATTATTGGTTATTATATTGAATTTTTCTTGTCTTTATTTGCATATGTGGCTTTAACACTTAAATGCATGAATGTTTCACCAAGATTATTAAAAATGTTGGGTCCTTAGCCACGCTATAGATCAGGGGTCTCCAAACTCGGTCCTGGAGGGCCACTGTCCTGCAGAGTTTAGCTCCAACCCCAGTTAATCACACCTGAAGCAGCTAATCAAGGTCTAACTAGAAACTTCCAGGCAGGTGTGTTGAGGCAAGTTGGAGCAAAACTCTGCAGGACAGTGGCCCTCTAGGACCGAGTTTGGAGACCCCTGCTATAGATCCTTAGATCTATATCTAAGACAGATGGCTCTTTAACTGCTGTAATAGTATAAAACTCTCTTGATATTTTAATAACAATTACAAAAGAATAACATAAAGCATATTTCATTACCTTTTGGAGCTTGGAATGGTTCAATTTGAACTGATCGTCACTGTCATTGTCAGAGCTCATTTCCCCCAAACATTTTCAACGTCTTCAAAATCATTATTTTGATCGCTGACAGCTTCTTCACCAGATCCACCGTCAAGTGACAGTGACACATATTTTATTGCATACTGTAAATCTGTAAAGCCATTTCAAGTTTTGCTTTGATATTTGTGTATTCTTTTGTTTTATGCCTGCTGTAATTATGAGTGAAAATTCATGTCATCATTGTGTATCAGACATTGCCACCTTGAGGAATAAAGGTGAATTGCACTTATTCAGTCATCAAATATTCAATTATTGTTGTGCAGAAAACAAAAATTTACTTACACTATTGACACCTCGGGTCACTAGCGACCCTATACGCTTTCTACAAAAAAATCTATTAGAAAACAGACATTCTTTTATAATTTTATTTTTCTTGTTACATTGTTTATAATGAATAGATTGAGGAATAATACAAAGGTTGATGTCTAACTTTAAAAATGAATGATGGGGAGAGTAGTAAATGACGTCCTGGGTTGCTTAAGACCCGAGCTATGCGATGGTTAAGATACTTCAAAAAATGTCATTTTTTGTTCACCCACAATTCGCTCATCCATTGCAGCATTTGTGCTAGAATTTATTTTCAAAGCTGACGTGGGTAACTTTTTTGGTGTTAAAATGGACCAAAAAAGTTATTAATTAAAGGATTAGTTCGCTTTAAAATGACATTACCCCAAGATTTACTCTTGGGGGTACCTCAAGCCATCCTAGGTGTATATGACTTTCTTCTTTCTGATGAACACAATCGGAGTTATATTAATAAATATCCTGATGCATCCAAGCTTTATAATGACAGTGAATGGGACCAATAAATATGAAGCTCAAAAAAGTGCATCCATCCATTATAAACTTACTCCACAAGGCTCCAGGCCTTCTGAAGTGAAGGGATGCGTTTGTGTAAGAAAAATATCCATATTTAAAAGTAAAATATCTATCTTCTGCCAGATCGCCTTCCTCCACCAGACCGCGGCGTCAGTTAAGCTTTTTTCGTAAGTTAAATACGGAAGGCAGTCTAACCTTTTTGTAAAGTGTTACCAAAGCATTTTTGTTATTTGAAATAAAACAAAGGTTAACTGAAATAAAATAAAATATTAGAAATACAAGGCAACTCTTCTCATTTTCATTTAGTTTTACTTGATGTACACACACAACAAAAATTACAAAATTACTAAAACTTGAAAATTAAAATAAAAACCGAAAATATAAAATTAAAAATATTAATAAAATCTATAATAGTGTCTCGATACTAAAATAAAACTTCAGCTTAACATGCGGAGACAACTTTAAGCCATAATTTCATGTTAAAATGTGGCTTTGTAGCCACTGTTTATGCTGCGATGCTTTCAAAACATTGCTTGATTTATTTGAGATTCCCGACCAGCCCAGCATGGCAACACTGACTCGACAAATGGTGTGACTTTGGGGCGGAGCTATCTGTTT
The DNA here is from genome assembly GCA_003731715.1 of Anabarilius grahami. NCBI lineage: Eukaryota > Metazoa > Chordata > Actinopteri > Cypriniformes > Xenocyprididae > Anabarilius > Anabarilius grahami. The sequence goes on along the minus strand of RJVU01053127.1, from coordinate 13,364,684 downwards.
GGCCAACCAATGACAGATGGAAGGAGGTGTTTGGAGGAAACCTGTTTAAAGAAGTTATTATTTTTGCATCTCTCTCTCTCTCTTTAATGACGCTGACCTAGAAATTCTGCCCATCTTTGCAAACAAGCACATTTTATACTTTGAATTTCAGTTGACCAATCATAATAAAAAATACTTTGAGGGCAGTCCTTGCTAGCCAATCAGCAGCAGCCACAACCCCTCGGGGTTTCACTGCAATGCCAGTTATGTTTCACCCATTTCAACATAATCACCTTGATCATTGCCAGAACCTCGAACTTTCACTGCCCACAATGAGCTGAAAGAACTCTAATACACTGGTGTTGCATTTTATTACTATCCCGACACATACAAGCCATTCAGAGTTACATTCTGATTTATATAGCATACAGCAGAGGCATAAACAGCCTGTTTGGGGGTCTATTTTGGTATGTGTTTATGGAGATAGACCTAATGTGACCTTTTTGACACATTTAGGCAAAGGGAAAGTCTGGCAGGAAGCCATTCATAGAATTATCACAAGCTCTGCTCAAACTGTTAGATTCGGTCAGCAGCCAGCTGCAGACAAACCCAGAAATCAACCGTGTCTAAATTAACATTGATTTAAGGCTTTGAATTCACAAGTGGTTGTCACAGGGCCTTTCTGGCTCTGCTTTGAGATCCGGTCTGAGTATGATGGTTGAATCATTTACAGGGACAACAGGAACTTCACAACTTTCACTACTTTCATTCTCACGATCGGCAGTCATGATAATTAATCGGTTCTCACACACTCTGCAGATCTCTATTGTACTTTCACTATAACAGTCTTCCTATGGTGTGTACATACATTACAGTGTAAACACTGACCCTGGTCTCTGACCCAGCGCTGATGTGGGCCGAGCGCCCCTCACACTTGCTGCTGTCAATCAAAAACCCTGTACATATCCCACCGCACTATAGCTTATATTACAGTCGTGAAATGTAAAATAATAATACAACCCGAATTCTGGAAATGTTGGGACGTTTTTTAAATTTGAATAAAATGAAAACTAAAAGACTTTCAAATCACATGAATCACATAATTTATTCACAATAGAACATAGATAACATAAATGTTTAAACTGAGAAATTTTACAATTTTATGCACAAAAAATGAACTCATTTTAAATTTTACATTTTAATTTGATGCATTTTTAGAGTATTCAGAATGTGCTATACATACAAAGATAATGTGATTATTATTTTTTTTTTTAAGAACTGTTTTCAACATTGATAATAGTAAATGTTTCTTGAGCAGCAAAACAGCATATTATAATGATTTCTGAAGGATCATGTGACACTGAAGACTGGAGTAATGATGCTGAAAATTCAGCTTTGATCACAGAAATAAATTACATTTTAAAATATATTAAAATAGAAAACAGTCATATTAAATCGTAATAATATTTCACAATGTTAGAGTTTTTACTGTTTTTTTGATCAAATAAATGCAGCCTCGGTGAGCTAAAGAAAATCTTAAACTTTTGAACGGTAGTGTAGATTTATCAGATAAAAAATTTCAAAAAAATTTTACATTTTAGATCCCTCCTAGAGTCTTTAAATTATGGTATAATAATGTGGTATAATAAAATTGCATGTTTACATTTTAGACATTCTGTAGTTATTTAATATATGAAACAAATGTAATATTGATTATCTAAATTTCTATTTTTTTTAACCAATTTTATTATTTTTAAAATGTATTTATATTTTATATATTTTTTATTTTATATTATGGATTAATTAGCTAAATTAGCATTTTTAATATATATATATATATTTCATTTCAAAGAAGAAATTAAAACATGGGGTAATTATGCTTTTAAATCATAAACTACAACCTAATAATGTAGTATGTTAAAGGATTAGTTCACTTTTAAATACACTTTTCCTGATAAATTTACTCACCCCCATGTCATCCAAGATGTTCATGTCTTTCTTTCGTCAGTCGATTTTTCTCCATATAGTGCATTTCAACGGCTACCAACAGATTGAAGGTCCAAACTGCAGTTTCAGTGCAGCTTCAAGGGCTTTAAACGATACCAGATGAGAAATAAGGGTCTTATCTAGCAAATCGATCTGTCATTTTCGAAAAAAATACAACCGTTTATGATTTATAAACAAAATATCGTCTTGAACGTACTTTCCGCTTCCGCATTCTTCATAACGCTTACGCTGAATGTCCTACCTCCCTATTCTACTTACGGAAAAAAACGAAACTGGCGCCGCGTTCGTTACGTAAGTAGAATAGGGAAGGCGTAGGACATTCGTAAGGGGCCAGATGGATTTTAAAAAAACAGGTATTTCAGGTATAAAAAGATCACAAAAACTGCTAGCCACAAATATCTTATATGTTCACATATATTTCATTGATATATTCAAATGCTCTTAAACATTTCCCACAGATTTAAACAATTTGCAAGACCAAAAAAAGTGTGATATAGAATATGTAATAATCTCACTACTGTATGTTTCACTGTTCACTCACAGTTTCTTCAGCGTAAGGCATGTCCGGGGCGTGTCGTCCATATCTGTAACCTCCCAGAGGGCAGCTGCACAGAGAATGATGTTATCAACTTGGGGCTGCCCTTCGGCAAAGTGACCAACTACATCCTCATGCGCTCGACGCATCAGGTATAATTCAGCCTTAGATCTCATGTGAGTAATGATTGCTCACACCAGTAAACACATCATCAGAGAAGATAAGAGATGTCATTGCAAGAGGGAGGGGAAGTTATTTTCATTCAAGATACAGTGGTGTGAAAAAGTGCTTGCCCCCATTAAAACATAACTTAAATGTGGTTTATCACACCTGAGTTCAATTTCTCTACCCACACCCGAGTTCAATTTCTCTACCCACACCCAGGCCTGATTACTGCCACACCTGTTCGCAATCAAGAAATCACTTAAATAGGACCTGCTTGACAAAGTGAAGTAGACCAAAAGATCCTCAAAAGCTACACATCATGTTGAGATCCAAAGAAATTCAGGAACAAATGAGAAAGAAAGTCATTGAGATCTATCAGTCTGGAAAAGGGTATAAAGCCATTTCTAAAGTTTGGGACTCCAGCGAACCACAGTAAGAGCCTGTGCCATGTTTTCGCCACAAATGGCGAAAACATGGAACAGTGGTGAACCTTCCCAGGAGTGGCTGGCCGACCAAAATTACCCCAAGAGCGCAGCGCCAACTCATCCAAGAGGTCACAAAAGACCCCACAACAACATCCAAAGAACTGCAGGCCTCACTTGCCTCAGTTAAGGTCAGTGTTCATGACTCCACCATAAGAAAGAAATGGCCTGCCAGAGGAATACCGCTGCTGAGCAAAAAGAACATAAAGGCTCGTCTCAGTTTTGCCAGAAAACATCTTGATGATCCCCAAGACTTTTGGGAAAATACTCTGTGGACTGACGAGACAAAAGTTGAACTTTTTGGAAGGTGTGTGTCCCATTACGTCTGGCATAACAGTAACACAGCATTTCAGAAAAAGAACATCATACCAACAGTAAAATATGGTGTGATGGTCTGGGGCTGTTTTGCTGCTTCAGGACCTGGAAGACTTGCTGTGATAAATGGAACCATGAATTCTGCTGTCTCCCAAAAAATCCTGAAGGACAATGTCCGGCCATCTGTTCGTGACCTCAAGCTGAAGTGAACTTGGGTTCTGCAGCAGGACAATGATCCAAAACACACCAGCAAGTCCACCTCTGAATGGCTGAAGAAAAACAAAATGAAGACTTTGGAGTGGCCTAGTCAAAGCCCTGACCTCAATCCTATTGAGATGCTGTGGCATGACCTTAAAAAGGCGGTTCATGCTCGAAAACCCTCCAATGTGGCTGAATTACAACAATTCTGCAAAGATGAGTGGGCCAAAATTCCTCTACAGCGCTGTAACAGACTCACAGAAAGTTATTGGAAACGCTTGATTGCAGTTGTTGCGACTAAGTGTGGCCCAACCAGTTATTAGGTTTAGGGGGCAAGCACTTTTTCACACAGGGCCATGTGGGTTTGAATTTTTTCCCTTCATAATAAAAACCTTCATTTAAAAACTGCATGTTGTGTATACATGTGTTATCTTTGATTAATATTTAAATTTGTTTAATCTGAAACAATAAAGTATGACAAACATGCAAAAAAATAAAAAATCAGGAAGGGGCAAGCACTTTTTCACACCACTGTAAATCATTATAATAAATACTGCAATATTCCATACAAAATAAGAAATGTCTATTTTGATTTCATTGTGACTTTAAATTTTTGCAAGCTGTGATACCGTTTGTCGTAAATAGTGCCAGGCTGGAGGAGTACTGCAGAAATAGATTTAGGCAAGCACTTTATGTACTTTATCTTCACACATTTAAACCCTGACACCAATGATGTCTCCATCACCTCGATTCGTTAATCACATTTGATTGACTTTTTGATTGGTGCTCTACAAACTGGATCACATTCTAGGTCCAGTGCCAAGTTTGACATGTGCCTGAAATGCCTAGCATTGAAGTGATCTTGTAAATGTCTAGAGGATTTATTAAGCAATGGAAAAGTATATCTTAAAAGATCTGTTTGGAATACATTTGACACATTTTATGTTTCATGCATGCTTTCTGTCAGGCTTTTCTTGAAATGGCATATGTGGAGGCGGCACAGGCTATGGTGCAATACTACCAGCTGCAGCCGGCCACAATCAATGGACAGAAACTCCTGATCCGCATGTCTAAGAGATACAAGGAGCTGCAGTTGAAGGTATGTGTCATCATGGCTCATCATAATCATATGACTTGAACAAATCCAACTTTTTGAGTGTTTTGCTTTCTGATCCAGAAACCGGGTAAAGATGTTGATTCTATAATCCAAGACATCAATTCTCAGAGAGAGCGAGATGAGATGCAGGAGACTGACAGGTGAGAATGACATCAGGAGACTTTTTTGGGGTAATTTTCTAGGTTTGGAACTATTAATTTATTCAAAAATACATTGAAATGCATTTCATGTACACAATGACGTGAATACATCTTTTCTTTTAAGAGCAAGGTTTAATTTCTAATTAATTAAAATTCAACATTCAAAAATAACTGCAACTGTCCTGAGATCATAATGAAGAAAAAAATAATGAAATTCTTGGAAAGTAGTTAATAATCTTCTATTATTATATTGTTTGTTTTATTATAATAATAAAAAAAAAACGCTTCACTGCTTATTTAAATTTGGAAAACTTTTGTCCTCCAAATCCAAGTCATGTGGTGCAACCAACATGCAGAAAAGAAAAACGTTAAAAAGGAAATGATATCATAGAAAGGGCCCCTGCAGACCCTTGATTTATATTTTATATGTTGATTTTGATTAATTATTGAAAAATTAAGGTACTTAAAATGTCTACTTTGATCTTTTTATGACAAGGCAAGGTTGGTTTAGACTATAACATTTTATGTGGTTCAATATTTAATGATATTAATGAATTAATAACTAATGATATTTGTAATAAATACTCTTTACCTTAAAATAAATAGATTTTTTTTGGTAACACTTTAGTTTAGGGTCCAATTCTCACTATTAACTAGTTGCTTATTAGCATGCATATTACTATGATATTGGCTGTTTATTAGTACTTATAAAGCACATATTAATGCCTTATTCTGATATTCTACATCCTTAAACCTACCCAATACCTAAACTTAACAACTATCTTACTAAATAATCAGTAATTAGGAGTTTATTGAGGCAGAAGTCGTATAAATTGAGGCAAAACCATGTAAAATAAGGTGATTTCTGAAATGGATGCCGGGGACATTTACTAGTTAGTCATCAAAACATTGAAATCTCCTTTGTTATTATCTATGAATTAAAAAAATTGGAACAGTACAAGTTTTTCTTTTTAATTGTTGTGCATGGGTTCCATTTACTTTTTGTAATTAATAATTATCAAACTGACTCTAACTGGTTTAAAGACAATGGGGTTTAAGTGCAACAAATTTCTGTATTCTGTAAAACCGGTTCTTCATCACTTCCGGTTGTGCTCAGGAGTGAGCAAAGATGAGCATAACCGATGTCCATCGCATATACAGACTGATATCTAAAAGTTTTTCACTAACATTAAAATGAAATAAAACGGCAACAATTAAGATTACTAACTACTTTTGGTTAGCGGATTACCTTAAAAGTCCATAACTGCAACTGTCAGATCAAACTGCTGTCAACACTTTCTCCAACAAGTGAATGAAATGAGACCTGTTTTCCCATTTCCCACATGTTCGGCATAAAAATTTTATATTTTAACAAAATGATGACATGACATTACAGTAAAAAAAGGGTAACACGTTATAAGGTTCATTATTTAACATTAGTTAACTACAAGTTAACATGAACTAATAATGAACTGCACTTACACAGCATTTATTAATCTTTGTTATTGTTAAATTCAACATTTACTAATACATTATTAAAATCTTGTTAACATAATGCACTGTGAACTAACATGAACAAGCAATGAACAACTGTATTTTCATTAACTAACATTAACAAAGATTAGTAAATACAGTAACAAATGTATTGCTCATGGTTAGTTCATGTTAGTTAATACATTAACTAATGTTTAACTAATGAACCTTATTGTAAAGTGTTACCAAAAAAAAAAAAAAGTAAATGTATTTAACAAATATTTTAACATTTTCTAATTGTATTTCATATTTTCATTTTCACAAACTAAATATATAGGCTACTGTATACAGTAATCACAACTTTTCAAGTGTGCTTTTGGAAATGGAACTTTGCTATCTCAAATTTTTTTTTTTTTTTTATGAATGTAAAATTGTGTACAAAACTATCCCAGACCCTGTTATATAGTAGGCTACATACAAACAGCCTTACTTTAACATGACTAGCTAGTAACTACCTTCAAAATGATAACGGTGTCTCTTTTGGCAACTGATGATAAATAATAGAGCTCTGATGACTGCTGTCGACCAGGTTTAGTTCTTCATGGCTGAAGTAGCGTCGTGCGACTAAGTAATCAATGTAGCTAGCAGCCCCCTCTGTTGGTGAAAATAATCACTACACGATTGCTGCTAACCAGCAGGATATGATGGTTGGGATTTTTTTCCTGTGTATTTGCGGTGTTTTGAATGTGCTGTTAAACGGGACATTTCCAGGTCAGGACACCATAACCCAGGACTGTCCCCGGAAAACAGGAATGTCTGGTCATCCTAATATAAAACCAAGAAAGTGTATATTTGTGTTTTTTTTTTTTATATTTTAAGAATTTTCTTTTTTCTTTATCATTGTCTCAAAACTGCTGCTGGTTTGTGTAGGTACCTACCAGAACGTGCAAGATCTCGTAGCCCCGTCAGTCGTTCTCTGAGTCCGCGCTCCCACAGTCCGAGCTTCACTTCATGCAGTTCTGCTCACAGTCCACTGGGGCCGTCCTGTCGGCCTGACTGGAGCAACGGCATGGGGCCCCGGCGGGCCTCTTGGGACTGGACATCCCATTCCCGTGGGGACGAGGACCCCAGTGAGAGAGATGATTGGAGGAATGATGAAGAGGAGAGAGCCAACGGGTGGCTGTCCGAGCGCAGGAAATTGTACTTTAAAACCGGGGACCGGATCAGCCCTCGTATGGGGCCCGGGGATGAGCGGGGCAGGGACTGGTACCCCCGCGGAAGTCCTCAGGGTTCCTCCTTCTCCTCCTACCACTCTATGGATGACTTTTACAAGAAAGACTCACTTTACAAGACTGATAAACTGAGCAGGCCGCAACATTCGAGACATGAAGGGAAAACTAAGCGAAGGGAAGGTGGTGACTATCACAGGCCACGACACTCAGAGTCAGACGTGATGGACGACACAAGCTCCAACCGGATAGCCGAAGACAGAGGACGCAGCAAGAGGTCGAGCCGGAAACAAGATAAGGAGGAGAAAGAGTCTGAAAATCAGGCATGTCCTACACATTTCAACTCTTCATTAGGGTTTATTTGAAGACCAACTGTAATATAATACAACTGTTTATAATGTTTCAACTGAATCACACATTTTTAGTTAAGAATATGTTAAATATTTAAAATAATAATTTGATCAAATATTTTATAATCTATTTTATTTAAAATATATAAACTTTAAAAAAATATTTTAAATATTTAAATATGTAAGTATATTATATTATCCAAATGTGTCTGTATTGACAATATTTTAATAGCACTGTTTTTTATGTATTACAGAAGGAAGAATACAGAGCCAAAGAAAGATCAGCATCTCCTCACAACAGCAAACCTGTAGAGTCCTCAAAGTGTGACAGAGACGGTGACAGCGAGGTAAACACATTCATTCATTTATCTGTTGGGTGACCAATTGGGAGCTTTGTAAGACGTAAGCAGTGTCCCATATTTCTGTTTTTTTTTTCTTCCCTGAAATAACAATACCACAATAAATAAATTAAAATTTTGGCATTTAAAAATCCATTTGCGCAGCCGTCATGTTCAAACCATGTAATAAAAAAATTAAAAAAATAGCCAACCGACGCATTCGTAGAGAGGGTTTTTCTTTTGTAACATTATAAATGTCTTTACTGTCTCTTTTGATCAACTTAATGCATCCTTGCTGAATGAAAGTATTAATGTCTTGCCAAGGGATTGGGAAGTGGAGATGATGGCGAGGAGGAGTGCTGGTATCCTAAATGCATGGAGGAACTGGTGACCGTAGATGAAGTCGGAGGAGAAGACGACTCTATAATTGAACCTGATCTACCTGACCTTCAAGAGGAGGACCGGAGAGTTGAGCCCGGTCAGTCAACGACAGAGAGCCCTAAACCAAATGCAAAGACCACAACAGAAGGCGAGGACACCGTGGTGGAACCTCCTACCCTTCCACCACTGGATTTGGTCCCAGAGGAAAGCTCTGGAGGTGCTCAGTCCTGCCCCGGAGAGACGCCCCTGGAGTCATCTGCCCCAGAGCAGCCCGTCTCTCAACTCAACCAGTTCCCGTCCCAGGAGTTCAAGAGCGCTTTGGAGGAGTCCTGCACGGCCACTGATATGGATACACAGACCAACACAGCCACACCAGCTGGGCCTCCAAACCACAGCAGCACATGTGAGAGCGGGAAAGTGACAGACTCGAGTAATGACGAGAGAAAAGCGGCAGAGATGGACAACAAGGAACCATGTCTCAAACAGGACAGTCAGAAGAAAGGTACCCACAACCTTAAATACATAATATATAAACCCAGTGTTGGGGAAGGTTACTTCCTGATACTAATAACATGTAGTTCTTAGTAGTTTCTCATAACTACGGTAGCCTTCCTGTAGCTCAAACAGTAGAGCATGGGTTCATAGGTTCGAAGAACTGATCAAATGTGTACCTTGAAGGCAATGAAATTCGATTTGGATAAAAGCATCTGCCAAATGCATAAATGTAAATGCCATAGAAGTCTAAAACATGTCAGTCTAAGTTCATAATCTAAGTTTTTTTTGTGTGAAAAAGCTTTGACATTTTGATAACTTTATTTTTTGACGAAGGTAAGTAGATGATGTCAGAACCTATGTCAGAAACTATTTTCAGGTAAAAACCTGTTTGGAAACAGTGTGATAGTTTTCTACCTACATAAACTGTGATATTCAATCATCAAAGATTTTTTAGCATTTTTGGACCTTTAGTGGCAGTTTAATTTGATTTGCAGGCATAAATAACACGTACTTAGTCTAGTCTCTTGCATCCTCGCGTCCATGATACACAACAAACCTTAAAGCATTTTTATTTCACCTGTTTTTCTATTCTAGATATTCCTGACTCATTACCGGCCCCTTCACCTCAGACGACAGACATCTCTGCCGTGTCACCCTCTCAGGATCAGGAGAAAGCCATCAGCGAACACAGCATACCGTTAGGTACGTCCAACCGAGTCAGAAGAGTCGAGCCAAAGGACGCAAACGCAGTTTAGTCCGGAAGAAGAAAGTATGAGCAATAGTAATAGCGACGCTAATGAACAGCTCTGGCTGTAATGTGGGCTCTCAGTGAGTAACTGAAGCCTTTAAGGCTAGCAAATGTCAGTGGAGCATTTGTCATCCTGTTGAGTGAGGTGTGAATTGCACCCTCGAGGCCTGAGCTTGTGTACTCATTACCACACAGCTAACACACTTGATTCCCACACAGTAGAGCTGACTTTACACCCCTGCACACTCTCAGACACAGAGACGTATATGAGAATGTGGCTCAGAAAATGTGGCGGTTTCGTGTCGTTCTGATTTCTGGCTGGTTTTGTTGTTTTGGCAGGTGTGGAGTTCATTGTGCCAAGGACGGGATTTTATTGCAACCTGTGTGGCTTGTTTTACACCAGCGAACAAACAGCCAAGACGTCACACTGTCGGAGTACTATTCACTACAGGAACCTACAGGTCATAAATACTAACATGCAGTCTTCCCTTCAAATATGAAAGTTTTCTCTTTCTTAACCTTTTGACTTTTGACTTGCTAAGGCTAATTTCATAGCTAGCTTTTTATGTGTCCTATTTAGTCATCTTAGTTATGTAAAGTTATATGCAATTTTACTACTTTGTCACCATGACAATATAACACCATAAATGACTGGAAAACGATGATTTAAACATCTTTAAGCCTTGTGCTGTGTTGAAAATGAAGCTTTTTGAATAAAGCTGAACTAAAATAAAGTACAAATATTAGTTGAAAAAACTTCAACTAAATGAAAATTAGAAATGTTGCCTTGGCAATAAACTGAAATAAGTTTAAAGGGTTAGTTCACCCAAAAATGAAAATTCTGTCATTAATTACTCACCTTCATGTCGTTTCACACCCGTAAGGCCTTCGTTCATCTTCGGAACACAAATTAAGATATTTTTGATAAAATCTGATGGCTCAGTAAGGCCTCTGTTGCCAGCAAGACAGTTAACACTTTCAATGCCCAGAAAGCTACTAAAGACGTATTTAAAACAGTTGATGTGACTACAGTGGTTCAACCTTAATGTTATGAAGCGACGAGAATACTTTATGTACGGCAAAAAAAACTAAATAACGACTTTATTCAACAATATATAGTGATGGACGATTTCAAAACACTGCTTCATGAAGCTTCGAAGCTTTACGAATATTTTGTTTCGAATCAGTGGTTCGGAGCATGTATCAAACTGCCAAAGTCACGTGATTTCAGTAAACGAAATTCCTTACGTCATAACTGTTTCGAAAATTCAATGGTTCACCGCGTGGGCATGACTTTGGCAGTTTGATACGCGCTCTGAACCACTGATTCGAAACAAAAGATTCGCAAAGCTTTAAAGCTTCATGAAGCAGTGTTTTGAAATCAGTTTTGTTATTTTTTTGTGCACAAAAAGTATTCTTGTCACTTCATAACTTTAAGGTTGAACCACTGTAGTCACATGAACTGTTTTAAATATGTTTTTAGTATGGGCATCTGAAAGTGTTAATTGTCTTGCTGTCAACGGAGGCCTCACTGAGCCTATTTTAGGCAAAAATATCTTCATTTGTGTTCCAAAGATGAACGAAGGTCTCGTGGGTGTGGAATGACATGAGGGTGAGTAATTAATGATAGAATTTTCATTTTTGGGTGAAATAACCCTTTACATTGAAGCAGTAAAATCATTAACTGAAAAATAAATAGAAACTAAAACTAGCTCAAATTTGAACTGAAATAAAAATAAATGAAAACGAAATAACAAAAACATATTTATGCAATATTATTATTATTTTTTTTTTAAACTAAAAGTAATAAAATGACAAAAGCACAAAATGAAATGGCTAAAAATTAAACCAAAATTAACATGAAAACTAAAAATATGAAAATGAAAGCAAATTCAAAATATGAATAAAACTAAAAAAAGTACATACTTTTGAGTGTGTAGCAAAAGAGTAGGCAAACTTTGAGACATACACTACTTTGTCATAATTGTGTCTTTAATGAACCACTCTGTTGCTTAGTTACTAGCATGCTGTCATAGTTTACACTGCCATGTCAATCTTCTTAAAATTAAATTCTCCACATTCAATTTAATTTAATTTCTTACCGTTTCGGAGAGAAATGTAGCAGCATGTTTATCTGCCAGTCATGGGTCTTTCATGCAGAGACTCTCCTCATGTTTCCATAATGATGCATTTAAAGGTTAATGACCAAACATACTGTAAGTTCACAATGCTGTTGCAGATGGAATATAATGTAGATAACATTGAATAAATATATTTTCATCAGATTAGATACTGATTATTAATTATAAATCTCTCCACTTAGCGGATATGTGAGTCCAACAGTTATGTTTGTCGTTTTAACACTTTTTATTTGTGTTTTATAGTTCTAATTGAATCCTCGTCTACAGCACAATGGGTTGTGGGCAATATTAGCCGTTAGAGTGTGTGCGGATCTGCACTCCGGATTCTAACCAGAAAAATAGACCATCCGGGTATCTTTGGAATACTAATTTCAACATACTACGATCCTAATTCTAAATACTATTTAGTACAGATAGTATTCGAATTGGGACACAGCAAGAGTTTACAGACGTACATGAGATTAGCTAAACCACAGGCTAACTAACTACATGGAAGCTGCTGAAGCAACTCAAATCATTGAGTCGGTGAATTGTTTCTCAGAATGAATCAAGAGTGGACTGAGAGGACCAATCAGCTGAGCATGTCTGACTGTTGCTCGCTTGGCAGTAAAGATGCACGCAAACAATGTGAAATTCAAACAGTGATGTAGCATTTGGCCATGCTACACTGCTACTTGTTGGAAATAGTACCTTGTTACTGAAAAGGCTACACTTACGTAGTTACTCACCACCACTGGTGACGGCAATGTAAGATTGACTGATCTAAGGAGTCCGGTCCTCAGGGTGGGATAGAGTTTCTCATTATATCCCTTCAGAAACACACACATACAGACAGACGAACACACTTTCCAACACAACATAGTTGAGGCGGCAAGGAGCTGGACATTCCCCGTCATCACAGTCAGACCACAACCAGTTGTCGTGTCTGTCAGACTAGAGTGGTTTTGCCAAAGAGCGTCACCTCATACTTCACTTCTCCACCTTGAGGTCTTCCAGCTGTGTTGAGTTTACCAGAACTACAGCGAGAAGGTGACAGCTGAATTTAACACCAGAAGAGCAAGACAGGTGAAACCGAGACAGACAGACAGAGAGAGAGAGAGAGAGAGAGACTGTAAACACTACAGGAAACACCTGCTTTCCTCCCGCATTTTGACCTTCTTCTGTTTCAGCTCTCCTTGTTTCACTGGTAAACAAATACGCATTTTGGTAGGACGCACATTTATGGGAGTTTCTTCAACAACAGGCACTTTTATGTCATTAAAACAGACCTCAAGTCCATACTCATCAGCACAACATTTGTGCAAAATTATTTTGCACCTTTAAAATATGACAGTCAGTTTTGTCAAATTATGCAAAAAGTTCCACAATATTAATTAAGATGACTAAATTAGGATACATAAAAAGCTAGCTATGAAACTAGCCTTAGCAAGTCAAGGTTTTCTGTCATTTTATCCACATTGTCAGAGGACAAATTACATAAATGAATGGGTTTGAAAAGTATATCTTTAATAGAGCCAAAAGAGCCCAGAAACATGTAATAATCCAATTGTAGCATAAATTTACTTCAGTATAACAGTCAGTCAGGTGCCGTCAGTCAGCCATTTTAGTCAGAGAAACCAAACTGTTGCTCTTCAAGGCTGTATGACTGCTCTTATTCCTGTAATTTAAAAGTAAACTGTCATTTGTGTAATTTAATAGGAGATTTTTTTTGTTTTTATAGAAGTATCTGTCGCAGCTGGCGGAGGAAAGTCTCTTGAACTTCCACACAGAGTCGCCAAACACTGATTGAAGTTCATGTGAGACTACTGGGACTGCACCGCTGCTGGGACATACTGAATGAGACAAATCCATCAAGACAGAGAGACACAACACCAACACAAAGAGGAAGGGAAGGGACACAAGGAGAACCGGAGCAATTGGATCCTCTGTGTACTCTAGTTCATAGCAATGTGAATTGTATAAAAGTTTTCACGAAATTAAAAAATGGGTCATTAAATATCATATTTTAAAGGAATAGTTCACTGGAAAAAAATGTAAACGCATATTACTTTTTTTGTCAGTGAAATACAGTGTTCATGCTGCTATGTTCCTGTACAGTGGAAGTGAATGGGCACTGTGATTCATAAAAGTACCATAAAAGTAATCCATGTGCAGTGCTGGATATTATCTGATTACATGTAATCTGGATTACGTAATCAGAGTCCTAAAATTAAATACTTGTAATTAGATTATATGACATTTTAAAATACTTGACTACAGTTACTTTTTATTGAGTATTTGATTACTTAATCACAAAGTAGCAGTAAATTATTCATAATTCAATGATTATTCCTAATCCTCCCAATTTTATCTTTTAATTTTTTCTTTCTAAAAAAGCCTATTGCTTATATATGTTCAGAAAATCTTCCAGTTTTGTGGAATTGCACACACAAGAGTGGCCATCAGCTATAATTACATGGAAATCGAGAGGCCACACAACATAAACAAGTAAAATAATTTTAGTAAGTGTTTTATTTTGGTTATTTTAAAATATTTTTCTTTTACTTTGACATTTTAAGATCTAATTAATTAGCTTTTTGTCAAATTACAAACCCCCTGCAGTTCCAACACAAACCCCAGTTTGAGAAAGCCTGAAGTATGTTTAATGCACTTCACGTTGTTGATAACAAAGATTATCATATTCAAAACAATGTGATAAATGAGTTAGGTCAAAAGTAATCAAAAAGTAATCAGATTATATTACCTAAAATGTGTAATAGATTACCTACCACACTAACTACAATTTTCATCATGTAATTTATATTCCGTAATGGATTACAGTTTGTAAGTAATCTACCCATGAACTTTCCATGTGATATGTGTGCTATATATATTCCTAGTCTTTTGAAGCCATATGGAGCTGGCCATGATTGAACTAAAACGAGTGAATGAAAAAGTTGTGACCACAATATCTTTTTTCTCCTCCTACTTACACTTTTAAAAATAAAGGTTCATTTTTGGCATCTGTAGTTGCAAGAATCTTTAACATCCATGGAACCTTTCCATTCCACAAAAGGTTCTTTATAGTGAAAAAGGGGTCTTTACATTTTTAAAATGTTATTCATACTAAGAAAAAAAAATTCACTGAAAGGTTCTTTAGGGAACCCAGAAAGGTTCTTCTGTGGCATCACTGCAAAAACCCACCTTTTGGAATCTTTATTTTTAAGAGTGTACTTGACAGCCTCAGTTCCCATTCGCTTTCAATGTCACTTTCGGCAAAATATCTTCATTTGTGTTCCAAAGAACATAGAGGTTTGAAATGACGTGAGGTTGAGTAAATAATGACAATTTCCATTTTGCAGTGAACTGTCTTGTTAAGTACACTGTCCTTATTCATAGGACACAAGGTGGCATGTGTATCCTCTGTAGGTCAGGAAGTTTTTTTACACTGTGAAAAATCTGTATCAGAATGTGAAATGCACTGGTAAGTGTAGTGTTTACATCATTTGCATCTGTCTCATTCATACTCTAAAGCTTGCATATGTGTAGATTTTCCTTCGGAAGTGCCTTATTTAAATTTGTATTTAAATTTGAAGAGGTGTAAAATTATCCTCAGGTTAATACTTGTCAATATTCTGTTGTATTGCATTTTCTGTGGTCATTTTTCTTCTTCAGTGTTCAGGTCTTGAATCTGTTTCATGCTTAAATATTCACTTTTTAAAAGTGCCTTAGGTGGTCAAGTGTAGTTAATGTCTCAAAATGCAAAATAATAATAATCTTTTCATCATTGCTGTACACAGAGCTCAGACTTTAGGGATACTTGAACTGGACCATGCTTATTTATCTAATATCAAATTTATTTGTTTAAAGATAAAAACCCTGGGTGTGTGTGTGTGTGTGTGTGTTATAATGTGAGTATATTACTGGAATGGTTCTGGAAAACTTTTTGTCCGCTGTTTTATATTCTGTTAATGATAGCATCCCATTTTTCTGAAAGAAAAATCTGTATAATTATTTTGGGTTGCATTGATGCAAATATTGAATAAACATTTTGGAAATAGTGTGGCCTGATATTTATGTGAAACGACGAATACCGAAGCTTCGTGTCCCATGATGGCCCTAAATGACATGTCTTGGCCTGTACATTATGAAATAATCCTTGCATCTTTTTTAACCTGTGGTCTTTTTTTAAAAATGGGTCGGTTGAATAATATAACAGAGAGACAGTGACTTCATCTTCACCCATGCGCAGTCTATTACATAATGACATCACTTCTGTTCCAGCGTCCATCCCGGGCGGCGGAAAGTCACGATCTTCAACGAACACCTCGTAGAAAATACGAGAAAGACCTGCTTCATCAGGTCTCAATTTTCATTGGTCAACTTGTTATCCGCCTCTATTATTCTGACCAATCAGAGAGCTCGCAGGGCAGCATTACACTATCGAGTTGCTGGGCAGAGAACACAAAATCAACATCAGCGGAGAGTACGTGCGAACTTGGACTACGCGATAAAGCAGGTTAGTAGGATTTGTTCTTCGTCGACTGGCTGTTGTTTGAAAGAAACTTATTTTGCACTTGTGAAGGCTTTACCTTACATGCTGCGTCAAATAAAGGCTAAAACGCGTTTGTTCTCTGCACGCCCTGAGGCTTTGTTTATGTTTATGTTGGGTCCGTCAATTTGCGCGTGCACATGACGCCATGCATTAAATTCGTGTTCTACGTCAAATATAAAACACGTTAATACAATTTATTATAAAAACTAAGTATTGTTTGGCCAAAACACTTTGTTTTAGAGAGTGTAGATCTCCTGTTTTTATGGTAATAAGGTCCATTCATTGTATTAGGCTTGTGTATGAGCCAAATGGACGCTGCTGATTGGAGCATCTGTCTGCATGTATTCATTTATGCTTTAGAAAGATTGACAAATTAACTTTAACATATCTGCATCCTAGGTGCAAAAGCACATTTGATACGCTGAAAAACTTAATTCCTTAACCATGGCAACTGACTGTGAGGCATGGCTGAATGCAAACCCTGTTGGTAAGTTCAAGTTTAAATGTTTCTAGGTCAGTGTTTGAGAACTATTTGCTCTCATATTTTGTATTTGATATAAGTCTTGGTGAAGTTGTCAAGGTCAGGACTATCACTTGTTTGTACTCTCTCAGTGGAATAAAAAGTCTTTTAATGGGCCTAAACTTTGGCCCCTAGTGTTAATGCTATTTTTATGTATATTTAGTCAAACTATTCACATGTTGTCATCCACAGAGGCCGGAAATCTTACTGATTCCTTCCCCTCCGGGGACGAGGACAGCACCTTTGCTGGAAATGTCAATAATGAGATCAATGGAAACTGGATATTGGCCCCCACCAGCAGCATTCATGAGGCAAGACTCAAGGCCAAAGTGAAGAGACGTCTGAGGAAGAACTCCTCCCGGGACTCAGGCCGGGGCGACTCACTGAGTGATAACGGTGATGTGGTCCGGTCCACCGTTCCGCCAACCAGCCCTAAGGGCAAACTGCTTAACCGGAGGTCGAGGATGGGCAAGGGACGAGGCCTGCCGAAGAAAGGTATTGGTGCTGTTTTCATTACTTAAAGCCCGCACACACCAAGAGCCACAACTATATGCATCTACACCAACAGATGAAAACAATCTGGACTTCAGATATTTTGATTTAATTATGTGCACTGCAATAAAATATTGGAGTGCACATAAATATGAATAAATTAGATTTGGAGTTCTGGAATTCTGAAAGAATTATGATCCAGAATTCCTGTGCATGTTAAAAACAAATTAAGTGTTGGCCTGGCTCTGTTCCAGCATCCACCGCTTTATTTTAGCCAATTAGAGGGCTAACAAACATCCGACTAATTCTTAATGCGAAGGAACTGATATACTTCAGCAACCAAACCCCATATGCATTCACACATGCGTTCATAACAGACGGTCACTCCCATTCATTCAAATGTTGTTTTACCCAGTGGTGGTCCTTTGTCGAGGGTTCAACGTCCCTGAGTGCAACAGACCTGAATTGATTTGGAAAAGTCTGGCTTGCAGAAAAAACGGCCTACATGCCGTCTGACTGGCTGCGTCAAGTACACTACATGTGTGCTGACTTGCTAACATAATACCAAGTCTGCAAAAAAACCCAACACTTGACTTTCTTTGTGTCTGATGGTGATCATTTAATCGTCTAGATGAGTGTTTTAGCTGAGATTATCATCCCCTCCTGACCTTTCCACCTCCCCCATCACCCACAAGATGACTTAATGGCACACTTCTCTTTTTGATTCCCTCTGCAATGGCACAGTCGGCCCTGTTTGTGTTGCGTAACTGCTGGTTAAGTCAGCCCGCAGGGCAGGGCAGGGCAGGAGATCCTGTTAGCTTTTTTTGGCCAGAATCCTTCAGATGTAGGCGTTGCAGTGAAAATGTAGTAGGTTTGCAAGTGCCATACTTAAGTTTGAATGCCCCACTTCATCCATATAGGCCTGAAAACAAAGTGGATTACAACGTATTGACAGTTGACTTTGGTGGCTTTGCGGTCAGGCTGAGCAAAAGCCAGTAGTGTTGTCTTGCCCTTAAAATTACAAATTGGTGACCAACCAATGGATAGAATCAAGTCTCCACCCTACATTTTTTTTTTTTCCAGTAATCTGTTTCACTCAGATGTACATCACAATACTTAAAAAAAAAAAAAACTGCTACTTAAGGCTGATTTATACTTCTGCGTTGTGTACGCCGTAGCTACGGCATAGGTTGTGTGTACCACGGGTAGCCTACGACGTAGCCTGACGTGCACCTCTTCAGAAATGTAACAACGCGTCAATTTTACACGGACCGCAAGTGCTGTGATTGGTCTGCTAGAACCCCTCCCTCAGGTCAAAAAACTGGCGCGGCGCCTTAGGAGAAGAGCGAGCGATTTCAACTTCCATAGGAATGAAAACATGCTTTGTTTCAGGGGACACATGCAGTGATACTGCAACAAAAGTCGTTACCTATTTGCTGCTTCTATTTGTAAGCTTCTCTGACAACGTACATGACAAGCTGCTTCTTCTTCGGCTTTTGTCTTGATACCCAACATAACCGCGGACACTGCCTACTAGTGGTCTGCGTGCACGTCGACGCTGACAACGACACAGAAGTATAAATGAAAACAGACGCATAGTTTACGGTGCAGAGGCTCTGGGGTAGGTCCGACGCAGAAGTATAAATCAGCCTTTACGTTTCATTGCAACTAAGGTAAATGAAGCACAGTTTATTTTAACCTGAGGAACGTTGCAGCCCTATAACAGCTGTAAAGGAGGGCCCTATCCCAAATAGTATGGTTGCAATTATTAAAAACAAAAAAAAAGATTAATGTGATGTCATTAGGTAATTAAATTACATTAATAAAATCCTTAAACAAATTATGGCCCAGTTTTTACTAAACATAATTTATTTTTACCTGTAATTCAAGCCATTAAAAGGTATTTTCAAATGATTATTTTAACACATGCATAATACAACCTTTGGATTTGACTCCAGCCAAAAGTGAAATAGTTTACTAAAAGACTTTCTCAAATTATCTTCTTTTATGTTACACAAAAAGTTTAGAACGGCATAAGTGTGTAGCAGAACATCTATACCTTGCGTGCATACACTGGTTTGGTGTTTTTTTGTTTTTTACCAGTTTGGTTAGAATCAGTTTCTGTTTCTTGGTTAAGTATCAGTTTGATGCTTGTGGTCAGAGCTCTGCACATATCGAGAGATGATGCCACTAGCTGTGAATTAAAGGGGCCCGGCTCTGTTTAGGGGACTTCTTTCAGAGGGGACGACATTGTGCGGTTAAAGAGTTAGTTCACCCAAGCATGAAATTTCTGTCATTAAGTACTCACCCTCATGTCGTTCCAAACCCGCCTTCTGTCATCTTCGGAACACAAATTAAGATGTTTTTGATGAAATCCAAGAGTTTTTTTTTTTTTAAGTTTTTTTTATCCCCCATAGAAAGTAATGTAATTGCCGTCATTTAAGGTCCAGAAATGTAGTAAAGACATTGTTAAAATAGTCAATGGGACTGTAGTGGTTCAACCTTAATGTTATGAAGTGACGAGAATACTTTTTGTGCTCAAAAACAAAATAAAAATAATTCATCTTTCCCCTGTCATTCTCCTACATTGTTTACATTCAGCGCTTCCAGGTTCTACATCAGAACACCGGCTCAGTATTGGCTGAGTATCGGCTCCTGTGTCAGCATCACACGCATGTGTCGTGCTGCTCACGTGAACAGCGTCAGCCAATAATGAGTCGGTGTTCGGACATAAACACGGAGGCGCTGCACGTAAACAGCGTTGGAGAATGGCAGGGGAGAGACGAATTTGTTGAATAAAGTCGTTATTTTTGTTTTGTTTTTGTGCACAAAGTATGCTTGTTGCTTTGTAAAATTAAGGTTAAACCACTGTAGTAACGTCGACTATTTTAACCATGTTTTTACTACTTTTCTGGACCTTGAATGACTAATTACGTTGCTTTCAATGGGGGATTAAAAAAAAAACTTGGATTTCAGCAAATATCTTAATTTGTGTTCTGGAGATGAACAAAGGTCTTACGGGTTTGGAACGACATGAGGGTGAGTACTTAATGACAGAAATTTCATTTTTGGGTGAACTAACCTTTTAATATGACAATGTTAGCCGTATGTATTTTCATTTGCTACAGCAGAAGGTACTGAAAGTTGCACGGTTTTCGTTCTTCTTTCCATTCTCAACATGTCGTCACTTTCAGAGTTCCTCAGATGCATTTTATTGTTCTGAAAGAACATTGTGTTTTGTATTCATAGGTGGGGCTGGTGGTAAAGGTGTGTGGGGAACACCTGGGGAAGTTTATGATGAAGATGAAGTTGATGTTAAAGATCCCAATTACGACGCGGAGCAGGTAAGAGCCACGCAATACGCTCGCTTTTGGTTTTTAACCATGAAATTGGCACTCAAACTTGTTTCTCCAGGAGAATTGTGTATATGAGACGGTTGTCCTCCCTCTGGATGAAGAGACGTTTGAGAAGACTGTCACTCCTATCGTTCAAGAGTACTTTGAGCACGGGGATGCTAATGAAGTGGCGGTGAGATTTATGACTGTGTTGTTGAATGAGGAGACGGCTTTTGCCCTTTCATATCTAATCGGTGTCATGCAGTCCTGTGTGATTATTTTTATGAGTAAACAAACCTGGGGAATGGTGTATTCTCATTATAATCAGAACATCTCACTGTTCCTTCAGGAACTGCTTGCCGAGCTTAATCTGGGCGGCATGCGTGGCGACGTGCCCATGCTAGCCATATCGCTAGCGCTGGAAGCGAAAGCCAGCCACAGGGAACTGACGTCACGACTGCTCAGCGAGCTCTGCAGGCACGTGCTTACGGCTGGTGACGTGGAGGCCTCCTTCCACAAACTGCTCAAAGAGCTGCCCGACCTGGTGCTGGACACACCAGGGGCTCCGCAGGTAACACGCTAAAGCTAGTGTACGCTTAAGGTGTCTGTCACTGTTACTATTGCAGAAACTTGGGAGTTGTTCAAACCCTTAACCCTACGTATTAAAGGTAGGGTAGACAATTCCGGAGAGGCTAGCAATAGCAAGATAGCTTTGAAAGTATCAGATTAGGGGTTGCCATCTCGTAATCAAGGTTACGACATGGCAGGACCTCAGCATTAGCTTGTTGTTTTGGTTCAGGAGGAACTGTAAAAGGTGGCTACTGTTTGTTTTTGGTGCTCAGTGACTGTCTGTCTACAACTCTGCATAGCCACATCCAACACGCTGATGATGTGTGATGTCTGCGCTAGCAGGTGGGTGGAGGTATGGAAATGCGTATGTTGACAGGCAGATAGGACATCGTATCATTGCATTCAGATTTCGGACTGAACATTTTTTTTTGGTCCTGCGACTTCCACAGAAGATGGAATAATATTATATTATATTATATTATATTATATTACATAATAAAATATATATACAGTCAAACCTTGAACATTTCATTCATTAATACAGTTTATTCACTATAGTTTAAAAAAAGGTAATAAAATATGACGATCTCAGAGTTAAACTGTGTCAGAAAACATTAATCTTAATTATGACAGATAACACTTAAGCAAAACATGGTCAGGTCAGAGTGTCTAAATAATTTTTTATCAGTTTTACTGGTAGTCCACTGTATGAATAATTTTTGGGTATAATGTCACAGTTTACTTTATTTTGCTATCCTCACTTACATAAATGAACTATAGTGTCCTGCACCCCCAAGTAAATATATAATATATAATTTAATCTAACAACAAAAGAGAAAGAGAAAATCATTCACTGCACTTGACTGAATAATTTTTGTAACTTTAATAATGATTAATCTAGATTATTTTACACAGCGAAGACAATGCACTGTTATAATTTTATTCAATTTCTGTACCTGAACATTGTGATGTTACACTGGTATCTAAAAATTTGAAGCACTAGCTCAACCTCGCCAGTAGAAAAAAATCCCTGTCGTTCTGTGCTATTAAATTAAAGATAAAATATGATAGAGCAATAATACGAATGGTGAAAGTAACAGTAGCTCCCAGAATACATTTTAAAAGGCATAATTAGGCATGAAAATAACTGCGGGAAATATCTATTTGCTAAGTCAACTAATTTGATTCATATTCTTTTGGTATCACTGCCCAATTTTTAAAAAATTAAAAATGCAATGAAAATACATGTACTCTGTATCGGCAAGTACTAAAAATGAAATATCGAACTCGTTCTGGAAAAAGTGGTATCAGTGCATCCCTTTTATATATTATAATATATTCATGACATTGTAATTAGAAAATGAACCAGGTTGACCAAAAATATGTATGCCATATAATTTTATATATTACCATAATAATATTTTATTGCCATAATGGCATTTTTCAAAGCTTTAATAAACATTAAAGGGATAGTTCACCCAAAAATGAAAATTCTGTCATCATTTACTTACCCTCAAGTTGTTATAAACCTGCATGGGTTTTTCCTTCTGCTGAACAGAAAAGATGATATTTTAAAGAATATGGGTAATCAAACAGTAGATGCGCCCCATTGACTTCCATGTAATTTTTTTTATTTTTTTTCCATACTCCAAGACAATGGGGGGCATCAACTGTTTGGTTACCCATATTCTTCAAAATATCATCTTTGCTGTTTTTTTTTTGGGTGAACTATCCCTTTATTTATATATGCATATTTTATGAATCCCCATTAAATATGACTAAATGATTTCTTGATGTGTATGTGTTAAGTGGCATGAATAGAAGAGATTAATTGCAATTATTTGTATGACATTTAATCATCAGCCAAAGTTCATAATCATGAACTGCTCTAGCTGAGGCGCAGTGTAACACTTGGCCCAGTTTCTAAGCTCCGGTGTGTCTTCATGTTCACTTTGCTAAAAGAGTGTTTATTACGCTGTGGTTAACAATGAAAACTCTGTGGTCAGAGTGTGTCTGACTGGTTCATCTGCACCATCAGAAGAAACTTTCAGCTGTTTCCTTTGGCTTCATACAAACACCAGAGCTTGTGGTTTTGTCTCGCTGTGTGCAGAATGCTGGGTCAGCGCTGTGCCTCCTAACACACTCTCTGCTGTACAAACACATTTACCCCGCCTTCACTCCATACACAAGAGCAGATGTTGTTTGAGTGCTAGAATGTGACAAACACAATCCTTTCTTCCCTTCACACCCAATACGGTCCAAATACAAATGGTAGATGTGCCAAAACAGCACGTGAACAAATATTGACCTCCTACTCCATTAGTATGAACTGATGTGTGTTACTACTGCGTTATTTGACAGTATGCTAACTCCAGCTGTGCACACAACTGCTCTGTTTACAGTTGGACACATTTTAATGGAATTTTAAAAAATGTCACAATGAGGAACTTTGGGCTTTTTTTTTTTATACTTTTTAAATTCAATATCTGCTGTGTTAACTGATTTCAGTTCCTTTTAGATCGTGTGGAAATTGTGAGGGTTTTTTTAGTGTGTGTGAACAAGAAATATAATGCTTTCAGTGGAAAATGAGTGATCTTTCCCTGGAAATTTTAAATATATCAGTGACCCTTTACAATAAGGTTTCATTAGTTAACTACTTTAGATAACATGAACTAAGAATTAACAATACTTCTACAGCATTTATTAATTTTAGTTATGTTATTTTCAACATTTACTAATACAATATTAAAATCAAAAGTTGTATTTGTTAATATTAATGCACTGTGAACTAACATGAACAAACAATGAAGAGCTGGATTTTTTTTCTAACATTAATAAAGATTAATAAATACTGTAACTAATAATAAAAATAATAATAATAATTATTATTATTATTAAATGTTAAACAATTAACTTAGACAAATATAAAAATGTTTTTTAAAGCCTTAAAGGAAATCTCATAGGCCTATACTGCAAAAAATGCTGTTCTTACTTAGAGTTTTTGTCTTGTTTCTAGTCAAAATATCTTAAAGTTCTTAAATCAAGAAGCATTTTCTTGACAAGTAAAAATTATTTTCTTGTTTTTAGGAAAAATAAGT
>RJVU01053127.1:13319420-13336580 GCA_003731715.1 Anabarilius grahami | reverse complement strand
TTATTATTATTATATTTATGAATACATTAAAATATTAGGGGTGTGAATCATCACTGGTCTCACGATTCAGTTCGATTAAGATTATCGTGTCAACGATTAAATTACATGATGCGTTGCATCCTCAGTTTTCAATATTACTGCACATGGCTACATTCGTCAATGAATATAAGCATTAGATATATGAACTCCATTTTATTTTATCTTCTCCAAGAAAGTACACTTCCTGAATGTAGTCAAACAAAACTTAAGTCTGAACATAGCAGACAACAGGAGCATGTAGAGCTAATAAACACTAGTAAATACTAAAGGGCATGAAACTGTCAATTAGTGTACTTAAGTTACAATAACACTCGCGCACACACTCACTCGTGTGTGCGTTTTTGTGTTTTTCTTCCCTCTGCTATTTTACGCTAGCGCGAATACAACGAATTATGTCAGAGAAATGTCAGTAGGCTATAATCCATTATGTTCTATTAGGCATCGATGTTACTGCAGAATCATCCACGTCTGCATTGTAGAAATTTCAACACCCCTTATATATTATATAATGTATTAGTATTACGTAAATATTATTTTAGTCATGCACCCAAATGAACTTGTTGGGTTTTTGTTTTTGTCAGGGGCCGAAAGAGGTTCATGAGTGAAGGAGATGGCGGGCGCCTCAAACTCGAGAGCTACTGAGTTCAGGAGTCCCACAAGCCATTTCTGTGGCAGCTGTGATGCTTACTGGAGTTCTGTATTTCTTTAAGTTGCTTGTATTTGTCATTTAAAGTTTAAGTACTAAAAACTTCCCTCCTGTCACAACACAATGGGACTGAAGGGCCAGGCACTTTTAAAATCTGAAGGAGATGTAAATCCCCCTCGATCCTTCTGATGTGACTTTTATATAAGCTAATCCTGAAAGTGCCACACTTATGACTTAGTCATTCCATGTTTTGTATTCCTGAGTTCACTGCCACTCCTGTTCTCCAGTTAGCAGTGTTTGTAGAGACTTGCGGATTTGTGTACATAGCTTTATAAGTGAGGGGCATGTAAGCTGGAAGCTCTTTCTCCCTCCTGGGCTGCTTTTTGTATACTGTGCTTGAGTTTATTTTCTTTTTGACTTTTCAAAGGTGTCATTTCTGATGGTCACTGACGAAAGGACAAAACTGAGCAATGTACAGCAGCTGGGATCATTTCACAGAGGTGTCAAGAACATTTATTTTTATATTTCAGTAGACTGGTGGATGTGAAACGTACTTAACTTACTTGCTCTTTGTTTAAAATGGTTGACAAATAAATAATAAAGTTTGTCATTACTGGTGCTCACTTGAGAGTTCTTTTATATATATACAGTCAACTCCAGAATTATTGGCACCTGTGTTTAATATGAGCAAAGGGGGCTTTGAAAATAAACATACTTTGTTTATCCTTTTGATCTTTTATTCAGAAAATTCTAACCTTTCACTGAAGTAAATCAATAGAAAGAAGAAATGGTATGAAATGTTTTTCTGTAGTTCACGTTGGCCACAATTATTGAAACCTCTTTTTCCAAAGATAACAGCTCTGAGTCTTCTATAATGCCTGACGAGTTTGGAGAACACCTGACAAGAGATCACAGACCATGGGTCGGTTCTTCGCACCTCACTTAATATATCTGAGATGATTTGACAGATGCCAGATCTTCTAATCGGCATAACAGAACTCAGGATAACTGTTCCTCGAAAAGAGCAGATGTATCGAGATGCATCAAGACGGCAATGTAGTGACATCATATAGCCTAACAACTTGACGAATTTCTGGACCTTTATAAGAAAACACCCAAGCAACCAAAACAACAAAAAAAATATGATAAATGAAATGTGCACTTTTATTTTTTTTTAATTTTATTTTACATGATTCCCAATTACTTAGGCTATAGGTCTATTCACAGTTTCTAGTGGGCTATTTGTACATGCTTTACATTTTTTATTTAAATGTTGTAATTAGCAATTCATTTAATTTTACCTTTGAAGCAGATTTGTAACAGGACAGCATTAAAGTTTCTTAAGGGTCAAGATCAAGTTATCTGCATCAAGCCACTCCCATAATAGCTGTCACAGTTCAAATTAATGCACGGCACAGACTAACTACATCATGTAAG
Organism: Anabarilius grahami; assembly: GCA_003731715.1. NCBI lineage: Eukaryota > Metazoa > Chordata > Actinopteri > Cypriniformes > Xenocyprididae > Anabarilius > Anabarilius grahami. Next base: position 13,334,458 of record RJVU01053127.1, on the reverse strand, counting down.
ACTCCAATAAAATTATTAGGTAATTATTCCCTTACTAATCTCTCGATTAGTAAAACTGTCTGTGTCTATATTATGGTAGATGTCACAACATTACAACATTATTTGCAAATTTATTTTTATTACATTTGATTATTATAATTGTCCCTTCACATTAGGGTACTCTTGTAAGAAAGTAGCAGTGGCTGGGACAGACTTTAAGCATCACCTCCGCTTAAAAAAAAAAGATTCAATCTAATCCTGTTTACATGAAATAAGCCTGCTCCTGCTATCTGTTAGTATTTGATAGAATCCATGATACCATGTATCTGAACAAGATGTCCAGGTCCTCCAGCAGAAAAATAGGCCCAAATCATTAAAGATCCAGCAGTATATTTAACAGTGGGCATGGGGTACTTTTTATCCATGTGTGCACCAAACCCATCTGGTGGGTTTGCTGCCAAAAATATCTTTTTTTTTAGTTTCATCTGACCAAAGAAGCCGGTCCAGTTTGAAGTTCCAGTCGTGTCTGGCAACTGAATATGCTGGAGTTTTTTGTTTTGTTTTTCGGATGAGAGCAGAGGATTTTTCTTGAAACCCTCTCAAACAAGTGATGTAGGGGCTGTTTGATTTTTTTTTTTAGGCTTTCTGACCCCAAGACCCAAGACCAATTCTCCAGCTGTGATCCTTGGAGAGTCTTTGTCACTCAAACTTTCCTCCTCACCGTGCATTAGGACGATTTAGACACACGTCCTCTTCCAGGCAGATTTGTAACATCTCCAGTTGATTGGAACTTCTTAATTATTGCCCTGATAGTGGAAATGGGGATTTTCAATGCCTTACTTACAGCCACTTTCTTATTTTTGTAAAGCTCAACAATCTTTTGCTGCACATACAACTATATTATTTGGTTTTACTCATTGTGATGAATGATTAAGGGAATTTGGCCTTTGTGTTTCCTCATGTTTATACTCTTGTGGAACAGGAAGTCATGGCTGGACAATTTCATGCTCCTAGTCACCCTGGTGTGCTAAAAATGTAAATATGAATAGAAATATACTTCAGAGATATTTTACTCATAAGAATGTCTAGGGGTGCCAATAATTGTGGCCAACGTGTTTTGGAGAAAAAAATGTATTTCATAATGTGAGTTTCCCCCCTCTTTCAATTTTATTACTTCAATGAAAGGTTAGAATTTTGTGATTTGTTTTTTAATGAAAAATATTCAAAATGTCCCTGGATGATTAAAGGTGTACAAAATGCATGTAAAAAGAAAAATAATCTCTATAAATCGTTGATTAAATTGAAAACTAAAGAAGCTGAGATTAGATATAAATTGTACAAAAACAAATTAACTGATGTAATAAGATTAGCCAAAAAATTATATTATAAGAAATTATTAATTGATAATAAAACCAATATAAAAGGAACATGGGATGTATTAAATGGCATTCTCAAAAAAGGGTTAAAAAAAACGACATAACCAGAATATTTTGTTGACTCAAATGATGAGTATCACAATATGGACAAGGTAGTTAATAGCTTCAATAAATTTTTCGTAAACATTGGTCCTGACTTGATAGCAAGAATCCCAGATGAACAAATAGAGCACAATATTGGAAAAATTGAAAAAAAATACTAACTCCATCTTTCTTTCACCAGTTAGTGAGAAAGAAGTAATGGATATTGTTCAAAAGTCCAAAAATAAATATTCTATAGACTGTCATTCCATCAATATGGCACTATTAAAAAAAGTTATAAATAATATTAAAGCACCTCTAACACACATCTGTAATCTGTCACTTCAAAACGGCTGTGTCCCCAAGAAAATGAAAATTGCAAAAGTTATTCCAATATTTAAAAATGGAAATAAACATAACTTTACCAATTACAGACCGATTTCACTGCTTCCTCAATTTTCAAAAATTCTTGAAAAAACATTTAATATTCGATTAGAACAATTTGTTGAAATATATAAACTGATTAATGAAAGTCAATATGGATTCAGAAGCAAAAGATCTACATCAATGGCTATAATTGATGCAACAGAAGAAATATCAAATTCACTGGACAATAAAAAAAATACTATTGGAATATTCATTGATCTGAAAAAAGCCTTTGACACTATTAATCACGCTATACTACTTAAGAAGTTAGAAAGGTATGGGATACGAGGGGTGGCTGGAAACTGGGTAAAACGTTACTTAAGCGACAGAATACAGTATGTGCAGATGGGTGAGTCCTCATCTAACTCTTGTGCAATTTCTTGTGGTGTCCCTCAGGGGTCAGTATTGGGCCCTAAAATATTTAACTTGTACATCAATGATATATTTAATGCTTCACAATTACTTAAGTGTGTTTTGTTTGCAGATGATACTAACATTTTCTATTGTGATGACAGTTATGATAGGCTTGTTAATGTTGTAAATACTGAACTAAGGAATATTAAAAAATGGATGGATAGCAATAAATTATCTTTAAACTTGAATAAAACTAAAGCCATATTATTTGGTAATTATAAAATAAACCCAGAAAAGATCATTGAGATAGATGGGATACAAATTGAACATGTCTCTGAAATAAAAATTTTAGGTGTTACAATAGATAATAAACTAACTTGGAAAACTCACATCAGACACATAAAAACTAAAGTCTCCAAATGCCTTGCAATAATAAATAAGGCCAAATATGTTCTTGATTACACTGCACTCCATACCCTGTATTGTTCCCTGATATTACCATACTTAACCTACTGTGTTGAAATATGGGGAAACAATTATAATAATTCAATACAGTCACTCCTTATCTTACAAAAAAGGGCTATACGTACCATACATAAAGCTGAATATCTTGAACACACAAATCCACTTTTTCTCAAATCAAAGTTATTAAAAATACAGGATCTTGTTAAATTGAACACAGCACAACTCTTATTTAAAGCATTTCATAACCTATTACCTGCTAACATACAAAAGTTATTCACACATAGAGAGCGGCTGTACAATCTGAGGGACTACGGGAACTTTTCAATAACAATGGTCAGAACCACTAGGAGGAGTTTCTGTGTGTCTGTATGTGGGGTTAAAATATGGAATAGTCTGGGGCTCGAATACAAACAATGTCAAAGCATTCGCCAGTTTAAAGCACTATATAAACAGAAGGTTTTTTCACAGTACAAGGATGGCGGGGCTTAATTGTCTGCTGATGTATTTATTTAGGCTCTGTGTTTTACCTTGTTGGTATTACTATAATTGTTACCTGTGGTAATATATGTGTGTATTTGAGATATGTCTATGAAATTGAGAGTTATGATAACATTAATAATTAAGGAAGCAGCTACTTTTTTTTTTTTTTTTTTTTTTTTTAGTTTGACTTCCTCCCACTCCGTTTCGAGCAATTGATTAATTATGTTGTTTATGTAAGGTGAACTTACCTTGTATAAATCAAATGCTTCTATTGCTTTTTTATATGTCACTATTGCTCGAAATAAATAAATGAGAATGAAAGATCAAAAGGATAAACAATGCAGATTTATTTTCACAGCCGCCTTTGCTCATATTTACCAAGGGTGCCAATAATTCTGGAGTAGACAGATAAAAGCACGGATGGATAGATACAGTGCCTATAGAAAGTCGTCATATCCTGTGAAAACCTTTACCTTTTGTCACATTACACCCTGAAAAATAAAATAAATTAACTTTTATGAGCTGAATGTACACATTATAACCCTCATCATCAAAGTGTAAACATTTTAACACTTTCTGCAGGATTATTAAAAATTTAATTAGTGAAATACTTGGTTTGGTAATGTGATCAGCTCCTTAGGCTATATTCACACTGTCAGTCCAAATCCGATTTGTCTATCCAATTGGAATCTTATCTAAAATGATTGACTGTCCACACACTTACCGCAAGTAACTATCCCAAAGGTGTATGATGATTTTCTATAGGCACTGTAGATGGATGGATAGTTTTTTTTTTTATTATGTTTTTAAAAGAAGTCTCATGTTCACCAAGCATTAGATTTTTTTTTTATTAAAAATACAGTAATATTGTGATATCATTGCAATTTAAACAGTTTTCTATTTCAATATATTTTTTAAAAATGTAATTTATTCTTGTGATGGCAGGATTCTTTGATGAATATAAAGTTGAAAAGCACATCATTTATGTAAAATTTGATTTTTTTTAATGACATATTCAGTGTCTTGAATGGTCATTTAAATAAATATATAATTAAAGGTGCAATATGTAATAATTTTGCAGTAAAATATCCCAAAACCACTAGGCCCGTGTTATATATTTTGTTCACTTGAGTACTTACAATACCACAAATGTTCACAAACTATTTGTAAATCGTGAGAAAATTGCAATTTTCACCAAGGCTCCGGGACGTGAGGAGTCGCCTCTCAATTGCGTCATACCCGCATTACCCTCGGTTTCCGGTTTTATTTTGTAAAAACCATGGAAACACCAAAGACGCTTAAATAATTACACATTTTAATAGACAAGGGAACAACTGTTTTGATATATTTATAGACAGAAAACTAATTATTGTTATATAGCTCAACACGTTTATCTTATTGTTTAAATCTAATTTTCTTGATTTTTTTGCGAGTGCCATGCTTTACCATGCCTCAGAGAAAAACACTATTTTGCGAAGTAGCTAACATAAAATAATCAGATGCAGCTTTATTTTTAGTAACAGTAATACAGCATTTTCTCCATCATACAATACGTTTTAAAATGAATTGCATGCCATTTATCAACACAAGCCATCCAGCATTTAATATATTCTAAAATCGATCTATCTTACTGCAGTGTGCAACAGTGTCTCACAGCAGCCACCGAGTGAACGCACAGAGTAACTTTATAAACATAATTTTCAACAAACTCAAATGTATCTAATATGATAAACAGAGCTGTGTTACCTCATACTCATGACTGGAAAAGCAGAAGCGGCGCCGGCGACTGTGGCATAATAAAAGTTCTGCTGCTCGCGGCGTGTTGCGCAATTGCTCCAGCGGCCTCGTTCAGCTCCCACAACACTCGGTCCTGCTCTGCTTCATACTACAATAACGTTAATAATCACATCCATGAACATGATTTCTTCCCGAGTCCTATCCCTATTCTTTTGCTCCGTCCGTTGAGGTGAAGACCACATGTCCCAAGGACATGTTTTGAATAGGCCTCTAGCGACCTCTAGCGGACAGACAATTTTACATAGTGCACCTTTAAATATGACATGTATAAAGTGGAATATATTCAAAACTAGACAAAAATATAAAGGCCTGTGCATAATCCCAATTTCATGCATTAATTAGCTGCCATTTTATTTGACAAAAACCCATATTCACATTGACTTGCAGTTTTACATATGTTTACAAGGAATTTGAGAATTAAGCTATTGAAACCACGGAACACACCTGCAACTGTTGTGAAAGAACTTGCTGACATGTGGAACAGAAACATATATCTGAAACTGAACTGCCTCTTTTAAATTGTAGTGATTTGAACATATAATTCTTAATGTGCCTAATGAACTAAAGCATACATAACCTCAGGCATAAATATAAATTCTAGCAAAAGAACATTTTTCATCTGAAGGTTGACCAACATACATGAGATATGACTGACTATAAAAGTGATATGTGCTGATATTAGGTTGTGATGGAAGTGTGTTCTTGATCCTTAAAAGTATACCCTACTCTGCTTTTTCAGACTGTTGTTGATCCTTTAAAGCCAATTCTTGTTGTTTAATGAGCTCCTGAGCTTCTTGCTGCATCTTCTCCAGTTTCTCCAGCGTCACAGACTTCAGAGGGAGGAGTTTTGGTTTGCATAGGACCATGATGGGCACGTCCTCCATGGAAAGCTGACCTGCATGAACAAAACACAACGCTAACTGATATAGTCAGATAACCCACATGCACTGGGTGTATGCAACAAGATATGGAGTAAAGTTGAGCTATGTTGCAGTTGTTTATCTTGACAGTGGCGTGGTTGTCAATTGTGTCATCTTTCAGTCGGTCTGTATAAGGGTGAGATTTGGAAAAGCCCCGCACTACATCGATCACAAGCCTGCAGGGCAAAACAAAACAACACCAGTGGAAAAACTCACCTTGTTTAGGCAAAACCTCTCTAAACATTGACTTCACTTCAGGCATTGTGCTTCAGCAAGGTACCTGTTAATGTAATGCAGAATACTATTACTATACAATTATGCATTTTGTGACTATTTNTTTGAATATATATATATATATATATATAAAGCATTATAATACAGTAGTCTACCATGTATCAATAGTGTCACATACATTACACATACAAGTTTATTTCTTGAGCTTCAGACAAACGTTACTGCTGATTAACGACAATACTATATACTAGTATACTATACATACATATAGATAATGCACTCTAAATAAACATTAAAAAGCATAAATATTCCTCGGTGGATGGATTTACCGTTTATCTCATCAGCTGGTTTTAAACACGCACTTCCGGTTCGGCTCCTTCTACTCGCACCGCCTATGTCGCGAGACAAATAGCCCGCTACTGCCGCCTAGTGACACTGACGTTGAATGTTTTTGGCTGATGTAGTTGGTAATTATGTTTATGTTTATGTAATTTTTGTTATGAAAATGTTTAATATGATTTATTTTGTTTGATAAATAAATACTGCGTTCGTAAAGCGAGCTGCTTTATGCACACACACACACACACACACACCAGCAAATGTCCCCAAAGATAACCATAAAGAGACAATAACATTTCTGTGTCATATTTCACTCCAAAATCAAAAGAGAATCATTAAAATAACTGCACATGAGCATACCCCTATTATGGACCATTATTATTATTATTATTATAGTTGAACATGTGATAGTATTTTCACAACAGTTTATTTCAGGAATTACACATTTATTACAAAAAAAATCAATCAAATTCGTATTTCAGTTTTTCATATTTCTGTTTTATGATATTTCCGTCCTCGATTCGCCACTTTCTCTGCTGATCACTCCCAGGGCATTTTATTACGTCTGTCATTGCAGCAAAATGTCCAAAACAAAAATAAACTGGAGCTCCAGAAGTCTCGTGACGCGTCTGTAATGCGTGCGTGTGACGCGCGCTGGGGAGGGGAGCGCGAGCTGCAGCACTGCTGGAAAAGAGGAGGAAACAAGGATGGCGGAGTCACACCTCTCAAGGTAAAGCACTTTTACTGCTCTACGCGGCTCCGAATCGCACCTTCCGCGGCGCAGGGTTTATATTCGGCCCGATAAGCGTGCGCGCCAGGCGGTCGAGCGCGATAGACGCGGCGCTGTCCTCGTTCAGTGGGTTTGAATGCACTCTTTTGTTCTGTCCCGGAATGGCCGCTGCTTTGTGTGTGTGTGGAGTGTGTTTTCTTTTTTTACATATTCCGTGGGCTTGCGAAAAGAAAGAGAGAGTGTTGTGGGGGGAATGAAAAGAAAGGTGCCGCGAAAGCCAAGTATGCGCGCGGAATGCGTCTGAGCCACCAGACAGTAAACAAAAGAGTGATTTGTCCCAAAATGGTCATAGAGTCAGAGTCAACAAAGCTTTATTGGCATGATTGTTAACATTTACAACATCGCGAAAGCGTAGGCTATAAAATACTTAAAACACTCACATATTTATTACAGAAAATAATTAAGTTTAAGTAAATAAAGAAATAAGGGAGAAGAAAGACATTATAAAAAATGTAGAGAAAAATATACATTTATCGGTGTCAGTTCAACAGACAGTACACGACTGCTGCTGCGCGCTCACGCAAACACTAGCAATGCGATTCGTTCTTTTGAATCGGATCTTTTCAATGAATCGATTGAACCAATTCACATAAGCTAATATGTGCCTTTTTTGATAACCCAATGGCACACACTTGTTTTAAAAATGCATGATTTTTTTTTATTACATTAGTTAGCTACACATTTAGATTTTCAAAACTAACAATACATTTCTGTCTGCTTAGAGGTTCCTATGTAAAAGAAGACACAATTTAGTATTTGCACTAATAAAATGTGTGACACTTTGTTTACTTGCAAACTATAGCCTAGGCCTATGTAATACCTAAATAATTTACCTTAAAGGGATAGTTCACCCAAAAATGAAAATTTGATGTTTCTCTGCTTATCCCCAGGGCATCCAAGATTTGTTTCTTCAGTAGAACACAAATGATGATTTTTAACTCCAACCGTTGCAGTCTGTCAGTCGTATAATTCATGTCAATGGTAACAAAATCTATAAGAGTCAAAAAAACATGCACAGACAAATCCAAATTAAACCCTGCGGCTTGTGACGACACATTGATGTCCTAAGACACGAAGCGATCGGTTTGTGCGAGAAACCGAAAAGTATTTATATAATTTTTTACCTCTAAAACACCACCATGTCCAAGTGCCGTGCACATCCGGTGTGTGAGGTCAGAAAACCCGCTCTGATGACGGCAGTGATGTCTCGCGCTTTGCTTCAATGAGTGCGAGACATCACTTCCGTTGTCAGAGCGCGTTCAGACCTCACTAACCGGATGCCCACAGCAGTTGGACATAGTGGTGTTTTAGAGGTAAAAAAATAATATAAATACTGTTCGGTTTCTCGCACAAACCGATCGTTTCGCGTCTTAGGACATCAATGTGTCATCACGAGCCGCAGGGTTTAATTTGGATTTGTTTGTGCGTGTTTTTTTGACTCTTATTGATTGTGTGACCATTGACTCGCATTATTTGACTGAGAGAAGGCAGCGGTTGGAGTTAAAAATCATCATTTGTGTTCTGAAGAAACAAAGTCACATACATCTTGGATGCCCTGGGGGTAAGAGAAAAGCAGATAAAAATAAAATTTTCATTTTTGGTTGAAATATCCCTTTAAGGTGCAGTAATATTTGTCATTGCTTGGCAAAATTTTGCAGGCAAAATCTAGTAATTTCAAAAGGAATCTCCTTGTTCGGGAGTTTCGAGTGAGGGTGAAAAAGTGAATGATAGGATTCGCTTAGCCTTAAATATCATTCCGAAGCAGAGATAGATTCAGGTTGCGTTTGAGTCAAATATTGAATGCCCTTCCCTCGCTAGTCTCATCCTCAGATGTCTGAACGTCTGATGCATATGGCACACTTATCTGGAAACACTTCAGGATTTTCGAAGTCGTCATCTGGTTGGTTGAATTCTACAGGATGTCCGGGAGAAGTGTGTGTCACGTTCTTTAACGGTCCGCCTGGAAACAAATGCTGTGACGCCAAACCCCTTTGTGGAAGAAGAATGCCACTGTGTTTACAACTGTGACAATGAGCGCTTAGCAGGATCAACTTAACGCTGGATTTTCAAAAGTATGTGAAGTTCGCGGCTCCATTGTTGCAGTAAACTTGCACAGCTTTCTTGAATGGATAATATATAGATGCAAGCCGGTCTGTTATTGTAGGGACGTTGACATTACATTTTTGCGCCCCTAAACATGACGCAGAACAAAAGGAACTGTGATTGGTTGCGTTACATGTCAGTCAAACGTCCTCTTGGGTGGTCTTTGGCCAATGAAAGCTGCGATAGAGTCCAGACCTTCTGCCGTCAGCCTGAAGGTCTGTCTATGCAAGACTATTCCCTCGCTAACTTCACTCGGATGTACGTCATTGCTTTCTTTGCACGAGTGCCCACTACTGGTGGAACCCTTGAAATGAGTTTAAACGGAGTGCCTGACCTAAGCCCTTGATCACTGGAATCTGCTATGGAGCTGATTTATTATTTTCAGGGTTTTTTTTCTTCTTAGGAATGTGTTTTATGCACCATTGTATGTATGCTTGGGCTATTCAAAAATTAAATGTAAACAATTATGAAATATGAATATATTAATATATTTATAATAAATATAAAATATAAAAAAAATACACAAACAAATACTAACTATACAATAAATTATAACTGTGTTAAAAACAGTCAGCTTAAGGTAGCTACAAGTGTTAAATGTCAAAATAATCCCAATATCATACACTAGAGTTGTGTGGGGTGGGGGAAAATTAAGCACAATTTGCTGTGACGTCACAATCGTGGTGCATTGTGGCCTGTGGGTCTGCCTGAAGTGTACTTATTATTACAATTCAAAAGCATAAGGAATCGTTTGCTCTCCAATCGCTCTCGCTGTACTTTGATGTCATAGGCTGATCAGTCTGCATAGATGCATCTCGAACAAGCCTATTGAGTAGGCTCACTCCCTCTGTCAGAATCAAGAGGTCGAGGGTCTGTCCAACTAAACTTCCCTCGCACACTTGAGGAAGTTGAACACACATGCTCTCAATTGGCCTAGACCACAAGTGTGGGTATTGGGACAGGGCCAAGAACGAGCCCTGTGTCCGAATATGCTTATTTCCATATTATAACAGTATGTGAGCTGGGATTGTGTAGTGGATTGTCGGAAAAGAAAAAATGTAGGATTGTTGTAATGCATCAGTTATTGATTGGATGTTTAGATGTGGGCGTCATTTAAAAAAATGGAGGCAGATGAACTTGCAGAGGCGGGGTTTAAAGTCAGTATGAAATGGAAGTTGCGATAATCTTTTCTGCGATATTGTGATGTACATCTGAGTGATACAACTTCTCAAACAAGAAAAAATGTAGGGTGGAACTTGATCCCATGTGAGTGACAGGCTGTCCCGCCCTCACGTCAGTAAAAACGTCATCAGAGAATTGAACAGATGTTGCTGTAAGAATAAAGTTATTTTGATTGAAGATTAGGAGGGTGCATGAATTTAAAAAAATGATGTACATGGATAAATAATTCATAATGCTGCAATATTCCATTAAAAAAAACAAGAATTGTCCGTTTTGATTTCATTATTACTTTAAAGATTCGCTGATACTTTTCTAAAAACTGATTCTTTAAAACGAACCGTTCGAAAGAACCGATTCGTGGTCTTTTCATCTGTAACGCACGCGCACACGCACGCACTCGCTGCGGATTGAGCTCTTCCCGCTTTGAGCTCCAGCTGCTCCGAGTGCCGTTTGGCGGATGACAGTTTGTTTTCACAGAGGGCCTGTCTGAAAAGAACGAACACTTACGTCCTCAACTACGGGAAATTAATCGTTTTTTTTCGTCAAGATGAGACAGCTTATTCCAAAACGTACGAGTTTGGTAAGAAGCTTGAGCTGACATTTGTGTTTTGTGATTTTTTTTTTTGTGTGGAGCTCGCGCAGGGCTAATGCTGTTAGCCTGTTAGCCGCAGCTGAAGGGTGGCTAATGCTAGCAGAGATATTTCCTTAGCCAGCTTTCAAGCTATCTGTATATGCTATCATATATCACGACACAGCGAATGTGCTCAGATTATTTTCGTTTTTTCTTTTCTTTTGAAAGCTATGTAATGTTAGTCGCTATTAATGACATTTATGATATTTTTGTGGTTTAATAGCAAGGAATGTTTAGCTACTAAGCCATGTCAACACAGACGCTTTGTACTCTGAGCCCCCTCACACATCATATTTTTATTGCTTACGCTTTTAAACGTTTTATTATGCATGTAAATGTGCTGTAGGATAATAATCGGGTCTGTTGGTAAATGAAACTGAGCATTTGCAGCTTTTTCTGACACGTTCATGTGTAGGGTTACAAATATAGGCCCTGAATTTACATCCAGATACATTCACTAGAAGTTATGTCTTATACAAAGCTTTTTATTTCCTTTTTTTTTTTTTGTCTTTGTTGTGTGTACCTGTGTGTTAAATGGGTGTTAACAATGTGTCAGATGTTTGAGAGTGAAGACTGGTCTTTCATCTGGGGAGATTGTAATGCGATGCAATTGCCCTGTTCTGATTCGACATTATGCTTGTGTGCTATTTGTAGCATATGTACAAGTGCATCTGTCACCTATTTGGGAAGGATTTTGTGGGTTTGGTGGACTTGTTTTAAAGCCAACATCCTATAGAGGAGCTGAGCAAGTGAAGTTGTCATATTTAGCTAAATAAATATGTCATGAACTAATGTAGAAGTTACACATCATCCCAGGATTGCACACAGCCATGCAATTTTGAGCTATGATAAAAACAAACATTATTTGCTTCTGTCTTAGTTGGTATTCCTGCGCATTTCAGGATCTATTTTATAAATATCAGATGCATCATCTCTCCCGAGCTGATGTATGTAAGTATATTAGAAGCATGGCAAGGGAGGAAAGATGTATTTTTTTTTTTTTTTTTTCCTGCAGTCGGATGTACGATTAGGAGAAGGTTGTGCAGGATGACCCCTGCCTTACAGTGCTGTTCAACAGTCTTCGCCCACTAGACACGTCCAGAATCGCTTCGGTTTTCTCCATATTAAGTGTCCTGTTTTGTTTCCTGTACTTTGGATGTTTCATTTGAGATGCACTGTCCATAAGATGATAATTACATTATGGCTGATGATCAATATTATAGTCTTAATCTATATTATTTTTTCTTTTGTGTAGGCACAATGAGTTTCCAATATAGACTTGTATTTTGAATGATTGGTTAGTTTGGTGCTTCTGTAATAGAACTATTTTGATTTCAGTTCTGAATTCACTTAACAGTTCTTTTAATAATTTTTATAAAGAAATATTTTGGGGAAAATCTTCTAGTATTTACTGTCCTCTTAGTCAGTTGTCAAATGTTGATGATTTTGGGATACAGATTTTTAACAAAGCAGATAAAATATTTCAGAAATAAATGAAGCGAAGTCACACACAATTGTAAGTGCCACACTAGCTATGTTTCTATCCAAAGTAGCGGATTTAACCTATGCGCAAAATTGTAATATTGCATGAAACATTTGTAAAGCAGCGTTTCCATCCCGTGTGTTCAAGAGAACAAAATAGTAACTTCCTGGCACAAAATATCTGTAATAAAAATGAAAGTTGCAGCAATCGGTGAAGCCACTGTGACTCTTTTTTTTTTTTCCTGCTTCATAAAAGACTTGCGTCTCAGAGCACACAGACGAAACGCAGCAAACACTGTCATGTTAATCAATATGTTTTTCTCCAGTGTACAGGAGTTTGTTTGTTTGCATTCGCAAACCTTTTGCAGTTGAAAGTTGTAATAGCTACATCTGATTAATCTACTATAGGATGCGTTGGGTTGGGAGATCAACATTTATTAAGATGCTGAATGCACTGCATATCAGTGTTTAGTTTCATGCTCAAATGCAATGCCTGATATTGACTGAGTTATTTGAGACGGCCATATTGCTTTTAGATGTTTCTTTAAAAAAAATAAAAATACTGATGTTATAATAATGCAGCAGTGCTTTTTTTAGTCATATTTATTCAATGGCATAATTCGCATGGCTTCGTAAGCGTGCAGGTGATTTACGGAATCACTTAATAATTTGATTAAAATAAAGCACAGATCTGCCATAAACATGGTATTATAATGAGAACTTTATAGAAATCTATAATTTTGGGCCAAATAGTGCAGCCCTACAAACNTGGTATTGTTTATATATATATATATATATATTTTAATTTTTTTAAGAAACTGCATTTTAAAATCACACTTTTAACCAGAAAAATCGCAATTAGATTTTTTTCTCCAAATCGTGCAGTCCTGGTTTGCTGAAATAAACAATGCGTAAGACAGATAGACGGAATTCTGGTAATGTACGTTTCTGTCGATCGATACGCTCCGCATGCATTTCACATGAGAGTAGCTGTCCAATCAACTGTTTGTATCTAAATCTGTTGCTGACATCACAGTTCTTCACATGTTGGTGTGCTGCGGTTCAGTATGGCAAGCGAATGAGACAAGCCACTAATAGAGCCGCTGCCTGCATCATATAAATCTCCTGTCTGGGAATATTTTTGCTTCCCAATACGTTACAACACAGATGGTCAAAAAAACGTGGCCAAAACAGTCACTCTTTGTGAACTTTGTTCGATTGTGAGTGCTGTATGCTCCAATATGACCAGTCTTTTATGGCATCATCTCCTGGGTTTTTTAAGCACGCAAATGCAAGTGAGACCGAAACAGCACATATTGCCTTCTGTGTTTAAACAGGCAGCGCTAATTCAGAGAGACGCAAAACAATAACGAATGTGCCGGGCAGGGCTCGACAATAAGGACTGCCCAATGGCCTGGGGCCAGTGTGAAAGAAGATCGGGACTGTGACAGTTCCGTCAACTGTTCCAGGCCAGTGTTGTATCGTAATGAAAGCTTATCATTTGCATGTTTTTAAGGCTTGAAAGAGAACTCTTGTACGCTGTGTGAGAAGTTTCTGTGCGCACACATCTGAAGTGTCAAACAACATTTTAATCAAAAAACGTATATATTGAGCCTCTAAGTGAACGTAAACAGTTGAGAAAGACGATGCATGTGTAACAGTATCAGCATATTGGATCTGTGTGTTATGTTTTAAAATGACAGCAGCCTAAAATTCCTGATGCTGTCTGTTTTTAATGTTCCTCAAACAACAAAAGAAAAAGAGAAAATCCCTCACTGCTCTTGACTTAAGGATTAATCTACATTTCATTTATGCAATGTTATTTTACATTTGATTACTTTATTCAGTTTCTGTACCTGAAAACCACTGTTATACCTTTCTGAAAAGCGCCGTTTATTTCATTTCTATCTTTGGTCTGTTGTATTTATTTGTGCCATTGCTTGTAGTTTGATTATTTGTTCTTATTTTCTTTTTTATTTGACAGTAGTCCTTTTTCCTGAATATACCTTGATATGATAAGCATACTGTGACCCTAAAACCGTGATATAAACCGAATCGTGAGTAATTTAACTGTTACACATCACGATTCGATACAATTCACGATTCAATACTATTTTGATACTTTAAGCCAAAGTAGAGTTGTTGTTGTTGTTATTATTATTATTATTATTATTATTACTTTTTAGTAATAATAATAAGTTAATGAAGTGTACTGTTGATTAAAATGCTAAATTTGGTAGTACATCAGGGGTGGAATTAAATGGGCTTGGACTTGGTTCTGGTCCACAATGCACAGGGTGATACAAGAAAAAGAAAAAAAATCATGATTAGAAGCTGAAAATTGAGTTATGTTAGACACATATACTTTAGGGGTGTAAGAAAATATCGATACGCGTCAG
>RJVU01053127.1:13274210-13319332 GCA_003731715.1 Anabarilius grahami | reverse complement strand
TAGATTCGTGGCTTTGTGTTCGGTTTAATCCCAACCGCTAGTCAAGGCCCGTACGTCACTGGCGTTAGCAAACCCAGCTCACAAGATGATAGAATTATTCCAGCTCCCGCCGTGATGTACAGAGCTCATGTGGACTCATTTTGGTTTCAACTATAAAGAAACCACAAGGACATCGACAAGAGTCACGTTGTTTGCGAAATAGGCCATGTTAAAATCCAATACTCGGGAAACACATTGAATCTGAGAGCTCATTTAACATCCCGATGCCATCCAAGCTGCTGAGAGGCGTTTCGATAGAATATGTAATATGTACTGGATGCTGTCCTCTCAATAACAAAATAAATACACAACAAAATGACAGCAGAAAGAAAGCATCTGATCATAGTGATGTGGATATGTTTGCACCAGCTCTGTTCAGCACTTCAGTGAAGGCACGTTTATTTAAATAGCACTTTATACAAAAGACTGCTTTAAAGCAAGCAGCTTTACAGTATTAAATATGAAAAAGTCATGCAGTCATGGAATGGACTATGCACTTTCTGTTGTTAAATACATTAGAAATTAAAAACTGCTATTCTGTGAACCTTTAAAACATATACACCTAAATAATCCTGCAGTCACTTTACTAGGCTATTTTCCCTTTACTAGGTAGCACAAAATAGTGATTTGTTTTATAAATACAAACAATACTGTCTTGATTAAATAAAATAAAACATTTTGGTCAGATTTTATGCATATGGTGGTGTGTTCTTTATGACAGTTTTTTTCAAAAATTAGATCCTCTTTCTAAATAAACAAGAGATACCACATAATATATCTCCTTTCTTATAGTATCGCAATATATCACAATTTATTGTATCGTAACCCCTGTATCGTGATACGTATAGTATCGCCAGATTCTTGGCAATACACAGCCCTAATATACTTGCACTGTCACTGACTACATATATTTAACATTTTTACTGGTACCAGTCACTGAAACTCGATAAACTTTGATTTTCTTTTCTCACACAGTACATTTGCACTTTCAGTGTAGGCATTCGTTGGACCACAGACAAGCCGCACACAAACAGTCTTGGTGCTCACTTTGTCCTGTCTCTCTCTCTAATAATGCACTTACATGATAAGAAGAAACCATTTAAATCGTTGTGAACCATCAAAGTACTGGAACTAAAAATATTATATGGTGATTTAAATGATGTTTGAGTGCTGAAGTATTAAGCACTCTTACTGCATGACATGGAGGCGCCGACACAATCACTTTCGTTTTTTCCTGATAACAGCGGAAACAACTTCAAATGCTCTGTCATTTTTTTGGCCATACAGATACGAGGAAATGCATCATTTGAAACTTTAAAGGGTCTACTTTTATTTATGTAAACTCACAATAACAAGAAAACATTGTGCTTTTGAAAAATAAAGAAAACAAACAGGATGCGCTTTCTGCCATCTTGGTCTCTGTGAACTTGAGTGTGTCAAAAAAATAAACCAAAACTCGGTGTACTTGCCTCACAGACATGAGAAATATATCTATAGAAAGCTTAAAATGTCAAGCAAGCGTTTGTCAACCAATAAAAGTGGAAAACAAATATTCTCCGATTTTTGTAATGAGAATATGACGAGTCAGCATCGTCGACTTAATCTCTGCAGCCAAAAAAAACTGAAAATATTATCAATAAATTATTTAAATGTTTAGACAGCCTCCTTGCTATTTTTTTCACGAAACATTCATAATCATTACGTTTCCCAGTGCACTGTGGCAAGCTTTATGTGCGCTTGTGCGCTAATAAGGATATATATATATGCATTAAAGGCTCATTATTATGATTTATTTGGCTTATTAATATACACATGCGATGAGTTAATTAATCGATTAAATGAATACTAGTCGATTAGAAAAATCTTTAGTCGAGGACAACTGTAGTCTGTATTACATCAGCTTTTGATGCTTTTTTTCAGGATCTTGCACCACCTGTGGATTCAAATTAGCTTCTTTTTGACACATTTGTGTATACTTGTTGCTGATTTTCAATTGGTATGAACTATTTTGAAAAGCTGAAATAAGTTTCTCTTAATGTATTTTTATGATCAATCATTGCTGTCACTTTTGCTTCTTCCCATCCCTATTAGAAAGGGAAGAGATGGCAACCATTTTACCATTGACCATAGCCCATGTTTTAAAAGCCTTTTTTGTTTATGTTTAGTTGGATGGGGTTCTGTGCATGTTTGGATATTGAACTGCAAATGTTTGTTTTGTTTTACTCTTCCCTCATAGCAGACTTGTTCAGCGAAACCAGTGTCTTGCACAGAAGTGGTATCAAGTGGCTTTTCTGTGAAATATCACAGCCTTAAGATTTCTAGGGAGCTTATCTGAAGTTGTGCAGGCTTACTTCCCTCTAATGTAAAGGAGATGTCATGCTATAAGAGTGTCAGCATCTAAAGTTGACAGTGGAAACATACAAATCACACAATGAATCAAAGGCTTCAAAGTCACCTGTTTACAGTTCAGTCGAAGCATTTTCTTTGGACACAGGTCAGCAGAAACCGCTGCAACTCCACTTATCTCAAGATGTAATCCAGATTAATTGGTGAGAAATCATGAAACTGAAAGTTTTGTCTAAGATTCAGGTAACCTTAGTTACACATTCACTGATGGTGGAGGTCAGTTAATGTATGACACATTGCTCAGTCTTAATGTGAGGAGTTTGGCGCATATGTCATCTGTCAGTATCTTACTGAAAGCGTGAGTGTTCATGTGCATCTACACATTCAGTATTGCTTTATTATTATTGTAGACGAGCTGGACTCTTTGGCCGTAAAGGTCTTCTGACCTGCGGGAGGTCTGAGCTTTGAAGATCACTCCCAAAGATTATTCCCATCGGCATTAACCTTTCTGCCACTCTGATCTGAGCTTGGACTTGGCACACGCACGCCGCGCACTTCAACTGCACGCACACTTTTGAGTTTCACAATACAGGATAGAGGAACACATGCTTATGCAAAGATGGCATCTAACAGAGTGCTGAGGCTTTACTGATTTGGTTTGGTTGTGGTTTTTAATGGATTACTCAGTGTTGAATGTCATTTGTGATTGTGACCTACCTGGCATCTCACAGGTAAACGTACACGGCTTCTGTTCCTGTGGTTGATGGAAACCTGATGCAAAACTGCTATATCTTTTTATGAGCAAGTGAACAGTTGTGCAGGGCTTTTCATACTGGGGTCTTGGGGACGCTAGGAGGTCTAAAAAAATTTTACAGAAAAAAGGTATTTTAGAAAATGTATTTTTGGGGTTGTCGTGGTAAACATGCACTTAAGATAATAATGAAATATGTTCAATGTGATTTTGTTTTTTCGCTGACATTTAACAATTTTGATATTGCAATTTAATTCTGCCTGATCAGAAATCATTTGATTAATTGTTAAATGATGATTAATTTATTCTGTTGAAAGCACAAGTTTTTGACAGTAAAAAAACATTTGCATATAGTTTTGTAAAAAAGTGTTTGATACGCTGTCATCTAAGGCTCCAACTGACAATGATGACTGCTATAGTGATGCAGCTTTTCAATTGATTAATCTATCGATTTATTATACAATTAGTTGATTAATGTAAAAAAAAAAAAAAAGCCGATTAGTTGATAATCCTTTTGTTAGCTTCCAATAAATAATAACTCTAACTTAATCTTTCAACGGCATTGATCTTTCAATGTTTTATTCAAACAGCGCAGGTTTGCAGAGAATGCAGTTGAACCCTGAAATATTACAGGTGCAGGGCTCGACATAAACGCTGTCCACTTTTCCCGGGACAAGTGGATTTTTTGAAGGTTCAAGTGAAAGAATTTTACTTGCCCGACCAGACAATTAGCCTGATAAAAATGTCAATATAATAAGTAGGCAATCACCAAAACGTGAGAATGATTCTGATTTCATTACATTCAGTGTAAGTGGCGATTTTAATTGTGGATAATAAAAATATATAATGTACTGACGGTAACAAGGTTGCGCTGTTGAAGCTTGCGCAGCCTCTCTCGAAATCAAAACAAATGAGCACAGCACACACACAAAGAAACTTAGTAAACTTTGCTGTAAAAATTAAAAATGTGGAGTTTTTATATTTATAATGTATGATACAGTTAAAGGTGCAGTAGGTGATCTGGGAAATGTTAGCCTGCTAGCATTGAAAGCATATGATCCTACCCTCCCTGCAAATCGCAGTCCAAAGCCACGACTCCTCTAAAAGACAGGAATGTGCACACACACAACTGCTCTCGGCAAAGCGTCACAAGAGATGGCGTTAAACTACCTCGTGTCTCAGCACATAACATTACAATAATAATGAACGTAAACAACTTGTACCTGACTGCTGCAGATTCATTTCTGTGTTGATGCTGTTGACATGGAAATGCATAATTCCGAGTCTGACTGAACAACTCCGGTTAGAACATCATGCGTTGCCATCTCTTAATTACGGTAGTTATGCTGTGAACGCAGCATAAGCTCGTTGTTTTTATTCGGTAGGAACCGTAAAAGGTGGCTGCTGTTTGTTAGCGGTGCTCTGTGACTGACGTCTGTCTACATAAACTCTGCATAGCATGAAATGCGCTGATGCTGTATGATGTCTGCGTAAACGGTGCGCTAGGGAATGTGAAAACATACGTTGACAGGCAGGTAGGACATTGTATTATTTAATTTCAGACCGAATATAATAACTGGATGAGCATTTTATGGTCCTACGCCTTCCACAGATGATGTATATTTATAAAAATACATTTAAATCATTTAACATAGTGATAGCTGTCAGGATATGAGGAGACTTTCAACCAGTATAACAAAAAATGTTTCTGTAGAGAATCTCCTATTTCACCTTTAAGCAACATCACATGACCAAGAGTGCTGTTTTTCTGAATGCCACCACGATTGAAAATGTGACACTGATTTCATTCAACAGTTCAATAAACAAGTAGTTAATATTAAGTCACTTACGTTTTAGATGCAATATTGACTGTTTTTTTGTTTTGTTTCAGCAGTGAAAATAGTTCCAAACAAAGATCACAGCAGAACCATAGCGCATCTCACAGCAACACTTTACTGAATGATTCCGCTTTCCGAGTCAAAGTTTCGAATCATCATTTGAATTAATGACTCAATGACTTGCTGCCACCTACTGGCGGTTTAGTTTTATGTTTAAAGGATTAGTCCACTTTTAATAAACTTTTCCTGATAATTTACTCGCCCCATGTCATCCAAGATGTTCATGTCTTTCTTTCGTCAGTCAAAAAGAAATTAAGGTTTTTGATTAAAACATTCCAGGATTTTTCTCCATATAGTGGACTTCAATGGCCTCCGGACGGTTGAAGGTAAAAATTACAGTTTCAGTGTAGCTTCAAAGGGCTTTAAACGATACCAGACGAGGAATAAGAGTCTTATCTAGCGGAACGATCGGTCATTTTCGAAAAAAATACAACCGTTTATGCTTTATAAACACAAAATATCGCCTTGAACGTACTTCCGGTTTCCGCATTCTTCAAAACGCTTACGCTGTATGTCCTACGCCTTTCCTATTCTACTTACGGAACGAACGCGGCGCCAGTTTAGTTTTTTTCTGTAAGTAGAATAGGGAAGGCGTAGGACATACAGCAATTTTTTTTCCCGAAAATGACCGATCGTTCCGCTAGATAAGACTCTTATTCCTCGTCTGGTATCATTTACAGCCCTTTGAAGCAGCACTGAAACTGTAATTTTTACCTTCAACCATCCGGAGGCCATTGAAGTCCACTATATGGAGAAAAATCCTGGAATGTTTTCATCAAAAACCTTAATTTCTTTTCGACTGACGAAAGAAAGTCATGAACATCTTGGATGACATGGGGGTGAGTAAATTATCAGGAAAAGTTTATTTAAAAGTGGACTAATCCTTCATAAGTATCATTTTTCCCCGCCCCCCAACATTTCTTATAAAGAAATATTTAAAACAATCTTATAACATTATTAAATGCAGTTGTAATTTTTCAGTGTAAATGATTTCATTTGATTGGTAACAGCCTATAGTGTCGTCTTATTCTAACTGAATTTATTGATCAAGTTTAAGAATTTGAAATGAAAGATGAAGCATACATTTATAAGATTAGTGGGAAAAATGCCCTTTTATAAAGGTAAAAAAAAAAATGCCCTCGGGGTAAATATCATAAACATGAAGATTGAAATATGCCAAAGCTGATAGAACACTGATAGAACAGCTTCCGAATAAATTATATTTTCACCACAAAAAATCCTTTTTTCTGGACAAGCAACTTTTTATATTCGGACAAGTGAATTACAGATTTAATGTCGAGCCCTGAGGTGTCAGTTCGATTATGGAATGCGTTTGTTAACCTTACTGACAACCGATTTGTAGTGCTTTTTGAATGCAGCGTATATCCTGTCAATAGTGAATGGTGTTGAGTATGATCTACTTCGGTGGTACTTGCATTATGCTTATATCATACCCATTTTCAGCATCCCAGGGAGCCGAAGTCGCCATCTTAGGGGATGAACGTGAACTGTGTGATGCATTGAGGCATTCTTCGCTAATAATTTTTATGCAATCATCAACGTCATTGATTACATTGAAGCGCCGTTCCAGTCCTACTGTCAACCTGATAGAAAGAAAATATTTTCCTGATATTTAACTATTTGCTTTAGTTACAATATAAAAAGCCAACTATATTATTTTGGAAGCAGACGGGAAAGAAACTGGCATGGCTTTTTCCACTCCCTCAAAATGGATCTAATGCATTCTTATCAGTGAAACGTTCAAAGGCTTTTTCCATTGTGGAAGCACCCTATATAATTTTTCTTGCAGGGCAGTTAATAAGTTCCCGTACATCCACCAGTAAAGGATGATCTGATGCATTGTCGAAAGAGTTTTGAGATTTAATTGCCATTAATTGCCTCAAGTGGCTGACCGACCATTGACGGCCTGAACGACTTGATGCCGCTTCTTCCTGAAAGTGCTTGTGTTACAAGCATACAGGAAGGAACTGTATGTTTATTAGTCAGCAGTTCACATTTGCGTCATTAAGGGAAGCTCTTAACGACCTTTTTCACATCTGAAATTTGAATTAATCTTTTGTCTGTAAGTCATTCCCGTCTTTGAGGAATTAGGCATCTTAACTGAAACTGTTATTTTTTGTTTTAACAGCCAAAGGATGTGAATCCCGGCAACCTGTCTGTGTAGAACAGCTCTAGCCGAGCCGAGGGAAAGAGTGCAGATCAAACAAGCATGAGGCTGCTGGCCTCCACGCCACACCGACTGCAACAAACACGCGTCACCCCCATGGAGTTTTAACCCCTGCAGGAGTACAGGCTGCCTCTGTCCACCAACACTGGTGAAGGAACACAGGTATGTATGAGCACACACAGATATAACAGTCCCTCCCTTTGGTTCTGCCCTTGAATAACGAACAAAATACTAGAGCGAGAGAAAGAGCGAAAGACTAAGGGTCCCATGTGCCATTGGGCAGCGGGGCTTTCGCCATGAGCAGTACTCTGGGCAAAGATAAAGACTCTAAGGAGAGGGAACCCAAAGCTGAAGGGAAATCCAAAACCAAAGGGAAAGATGCCAAAGACGGGAAGAAAGACACGAGTGGCGCTTCGCCCGCAGTGGCCTTCACGTTGGACAGCACGATAAAGCGGCCCAACCCGCCGCCCAGCACGCGCAAAAAATCCAGCAACGCTGAGGTTATCAAGGAGCTGAACAAGTGCCGTGAGGAGAACTCAATGCGCCTGGACCTGTCCAAGAGATCCATCCATCTCCTGCCCTCTTCCATTAAGGAGTTGACACAACTGACCGAGCTCTACCTGTACAGCAACAAGCTGCAAAGTCTGCCGCCCGAGTTGGGATGCCTGTCGGGACTGGTGACACTGGCGCTCAGCGAGAACTCTCTCACCAGCCTGCCTGACTCGCTGGACAACCTGAAGAAGTTGCGTATGCTTGACCTGCGGCATAACAAGCTGAGGGAGATCCCCGCCGTGGTGTACCGCGTCACCTCCCTCACCACGCTCTACCTGCGCTTTAATCGGATCACCACCGTGGAGAAGGACATCAAGAATCTGTCCAAACTCACCATGCTCAGCATCCGAGAGAACAAGATTAAACAGCTGCCCGCAGAGATCGGTGAGTGAGCTGCTGCTTAAAACTGTTCTTTCTTTTTTTTTGTTGTTCCTTTTTAAGCATATTCAGGGTTTTTTCCTGGGTCCGAAATGGTCTTTGTGGTGGTGACTAATTTGAAAGTTAGTAATAATATGAATGACAAAGCAACACATTACATAGCAAAAATGGCAGGTCTATTTATTTGGTTACACTTTAAACACAAAGTCTCATTTTTCAACATTAATGCATTAACTAACATGAACTAACAATTAGCAGTACATTTGTTACAGTATTTGTTAATGTTAGTTAACTATGCCTAAATCGGTGTTATTGTAATATTATTTATATCAAGGTTGGGCGATGTCTACCAAATTGGCATCAGACGATGTCTACAGTGAAATCACGATGGACGATGACATCGTTCGCATTTGAGTGTTAAGCTCAACTTCCATTGAAATAAATTAAAAACACTCGCTCTGCTCGGCGCCAGTGGACATGCATCGTTAATGTGGCGCACGTCTGGAGAAAGAGAATGCGCACAGAGCTGAAAGGGCTTGAATGAAGTGAAATTTGGCTTTAGATAAAACTACTAGAGGAATATCATTGCCACAAACAATCCTGAGTGCTTGTGGTGTGATCCGCACCACTGTTTTGACGCGATGCTCACTTCACTAGACACAGTTAAATGGTGCTACCATTCTGTGTCACTTGAATATCAGTGGTTTAGTTCGTGTACAACATCTAGTAGCCCATAATTCATCTGCTGTTTTTTGCACAAAATATTTTACTGTTTAAATTGTTAATTGAACTGTTTTGAATGTAATTTGTATTGTGATTGGAAACAACTACATTGTTATTACCTAATCAGAAAAAAAAATATTTGAAGTAACTGCATGGAAATTGAGACGGAAATTGAAACCTTTTAATTTTTTTCATTTTAAGTAAAAAATTCTTGTATGTGCTTTTGTCATTTGTATTAGTTTATTATTTTTTTTTAAATTCTATGTAGTTGTAATTTATATTCATTTCAGTTTTGGTAATTAAATAGCACTTAAAGTAGTACTTAAGTTTATAAGTTTAACTTATTTTATATCTGTTAGTTGCCAAGGCAGCATATATATATATATAATTTTAAGTTCACTTGCAGCATTTAAAACTTTTGATTTAAATTTTTTTTTTTTTGATTATTTAGACAAAATGGTATGTCAATGTAATTTCATTGATTTATTGGTTATCGGCCATAACGTACAAATAATTATTGATTTACCATAGCATAAAATAGCATGCTCTGGGAACATACAAAATGATTCACAGGCAAAAAGAGCCTCAGTCTTTTGATTGGTTAACAAATCTGACCATATTCCATTGTCTATTTTTATTTTTAAAAAATATATATATATAGTGTCATTCCATAAAATCTCTAAAAGTATAACATTTCAGTGTTCATTTGTGATGATTCTGCTGGCTTGTGTTATAGGTGAGCTCTGTAACTTAATTACGCTGGATGTAGCCCACAACCAGTTGGAGCACCTTCCTAAAGAGATCGGCAATTGCACTCAGATCACCAACCTTGACCTGCAGCACAATGAACTTCTTGACCTACCTGAGACTATAGGTGAGGATCTGCTCAAGCTGGGATCTTTTATTGTTGGAGGCAAAACAAAAATTATACTGTACAGTTCTGCTTTGGGGAAATTTGTTGGCTTTGTGAGCGTTCAGTTCTACGTTAGAACGGTCTAATTAAGGATAATCTGACCAGTGGAGGAAGTATGCCTATATGCCCATGTAAAGATTAGATCAACAATTTTGGACCACAGACAACACATTTGGATCATAAAGTTAAGCATATCGATGGCATTTCTCACATTCATTTACTGTTTCAGGTAATTTGTCGAGTATAAACCGCCTCGGTCTGAGATACAACCGCCTATCAGCGATCCCTCGATCTTTAGCGAAGTGCCGAGAGCTGGAAGAGCTCAACCTTGAAAACAACAACATCTCAGTGTTACCAGAGGTGAGGCTTGCTTCAGCTCATTCCAGCTTTTAATAATTATCAGTCTTATATTGTTTGTCGCTGTCCTGTTTATGTATATTTTATCGATCCCTATCGGTTCCTCCTCAGGGGCTTCTGTCCAGTCTGGTGAACCTGACGAGTCTGACGCTGGCGCGGAACTGTTTCCAGTCTTATCCAGTTGGAGGTCCATCCCAGTTCTCCACCATCTACTCACTCAATATGGAGCACAACCGTATCAACAAGATCCCCTTCGGCATCTTCTCCCGAGCCAAAGTTCTCAGCAAGCTCAATATGAAGGTGATTGTTCACATGAGGTCACTGCTGAAATATGTAGGAAACAAACTTTTCAGGACATGGGCTTTAACTAAAGAGCAGACTAAGGTAGAGGCTTGTGGGTAGGCTGTTTTGTCCTGGACCAATTAGCAGCATTGTTGTGGCTAGTTTTGCCTTGCCAAGCACCTCTGACATTTTCTTAAAAAACTTTATTACAGGACAACCAGTTAACATCTCTTCCACTGGATTTTGGGACGTGGACCAGCATGGTGGAGCTAAACCTGGCAACAAACCAGCTTACCAAGATTCCAGAGGATATCTGTGGACTTGTGTCTTTAGAGGTGACATAATGTTCTGTATTTTAACAAATCACTGAGTTTCATGATAGCAAACCCATTTTTGTCATGTAGTTAGGTCTATTTTTTGGCTCATTGTTTTTTCCATTTGATTCCTTCAGGTCCTCATATTATCCAACAATCTCTTGAAGAAGTTGCCTCATGGGATTGGGAATTTACGGAAACTACGAGAGCTTGACCTTGAGGAGAACAAACTGGAGTCCCTCCCGAATGAGATAGCCTACCTTAAGGATCTGCAGGTAGAACATTTGTCAACATAACAGGGTTTTTCCTGGGTCAAAAATGGTCTTCGTGGTGGCTGACAGATATGGTCATCCTCACAAACAGTAAAAAGTACCCTATCCACATGATCTGCAAGCCCAGTACTGACAATAAATTACCTGCCACTCTTAATGTAATCCTTTCTTGCCCTCTTTGCAAAAAAATCTGTGATTTCATAGCTTTGTAAGAAGTAAAGATGCTTCTTTGCTAGACCAGATAATTATTTTGGTACTTAGCACATTTACGTTCTCATTTCAGGTGTTCTGAGTAAATTATTTGTTATAGCTACACCGAATTCAGACAGTGACAGATCAGTTGTTTTAACTATTTATTAAAATGTATCAGTTCAAATTAGTCATTAGGTCGGGACTCGGACATTAGCGGACGTGACGTGTACACGTTGTGTGCGAATCCCTGCTGGTAGGACATCGCAAAAGATTTGTCAACACAGAAATCACTTCATCGCTGGATAAGATTTTTATTTTCCAGTTTTTTTCGTTAATTGAGTGTGTGGTTTATGTCAGCTGCATGTGCAGAAAAAATTCTCAGAATGCACCACATGAAACATGGATTCGGTCTTCCGGACTTTTAGCATCGTGGCAGTTGATTTTAGATTATTATGTGCGAGGGACATAGCAAAAGACAGTGCTTAGTTTGAAGACAGAGAGAGTGCGCGCGCACGAGGGAGGAGCTCTATGCTCGTTCTCTACGTCAGTTAACATGCGCCCTATCATAAGCGCAGAACTCATCTGCATTACTCATAAAATCACAATAACTGATCAAACAAGGCTTGGGCGGGACAAAAATTTTTTTTGGCTGCCTCCAAAAAAATTTTAATGTAGGAAAAACCCTGCATAAGCAGCTGCCTTTTAAGGCTTCCACTGGAGTCTTTTGCTAGCATGTTACACCTAAATCGTGTAAAAGTTTTAGTAAGGTCTTTTATAACTTTAATTTTTATATCAATATTTTGCAGTACTGTACAGTGCCCCTAAAAGGAAATGATGTAAAAAAAATTATAATTTTTTTTTGTTAGTTAAAATAATAATTCAATGCATTTGAATTATTTCGCAAAAGTATTTCGTTCCCCCATGAAACTTTTGCTCATGAAAACATTGAAAAATAGTCCAAAGTTTCTTGGGGAAATACAAATGTTTTGCGAGGGAACACAAAAGTTTTGAGTGTAAACAAACTTTGAGGGAATGCAATGTTTTTTTGGGGGGGATCACAACATTTCTTTCAAGAGAACACAAAAGTTTTATGAGCGAATGCTAACTTTCTTGAGGGAATGCAATTGTACCACTGTACCACCCGTGGTATAAAATACCATTCAAGAGAGACCTTGGGAATGCTAAGGGGTTAAGAGTAAATGTAAAGTTTCTCAGAGTTAACGCAAAAGTTTTGGTAGAAAAGCTGAAGTATTTCATGCAAATGCAAACTTTCTCCAGAGCATGGAAAAGTATTTGGGAGAGAATGCAAAAGCTTTGAAATAAATTTTTTTTAGGGCAATGGTCTCAAACTGTTCCTGGAAGGCCACAGCCCTGCAGAGTTTAGCTCCAACCCTAATTAAACACACCTGGTCCAGCTAATCAAGGTCTTCAGGATCACTAGAAACATGGTTGTAGCCCTCCAGGATCTGAGTTTGAGACCACTGCTTTAGGGGCTAAAATATGCAAGTATGCTTACACCGATGAGTCATTGCATTATGACCACGTTACATTATGAATGAGCACGCCTGGCAACCAAGCGGTGCCACAGGTGCAGCTCACAGAGCAGCATATATACCACCCTAGGACCGGCTTTCGGTCAGTAGAGTGTTCTGTGTCAGAATGGGAAAAGCTGCTGAGTTAACCGCACACCATTACCAACAACGTATGAAATGGGCCCAAGATCATCGGGATTAGACCGTGGATGATTGGAAGAAAGTGGCCTGGTCTGACAGATCAATTTTCCTGGTGCATCACGTCGAAGGCCAAGCACAGAAACGCTGATTGCCAACAGAGGCTATGGCACAGGCTGTTGGGCGGACACAGGCCGGCAGCGGTTTTCTTGGGACACTTTAGGCTCCATTATCCCAATAGCACAATCCCTGACAGCTGTCAGGTATCTGAACATTGTTGCGGACCAAGTGCACCCATTCATGGCAACTGTGTTCCCTGCCGGTGATGGCCATTACCAACAGGATAATGCGCCATGCCACACTGCCAGAAGAATCAAGGAGTGGTTCGAGGAACATGATGGGGAGTTTCTGTTAATGCGTTGGCCTGACATGAGCCCAATTTGGAAAAGCAGGTTCACTCTACATCACCACTAGGGCTGCACGATATATCGCGATTTATTGCAAATTTTATTGCGCATGATTTGCCAAAGGCTGCGATTTATTTTATGTGCAGCTTGTCAGAACTGTACGGCTCTGTGATCAGAAGTAAATGCTTCTCCATCTGAAAGCCGAAGGGTGCTCCAAATATGAAACTCCGAATATGCCCTGCCGCAGAAGTAGATAACATGCGTCATTCCAGGAAATCCCTATGGACGTCATACTATCGCTGTAGCTGAATAAACAGAAGATTTAAAGCTTTGATTGATTAAACATGACTAATAAACCCACAATTGCCTTATTCTGTGTAAGAAGTAGGGCTGTGCTCAGNAGTTATCACGACTATTATAACACTGGTTATTCAATAAACGCATATTACTGTTACTAAAACTCTGCTCAAAAGAAATTTTAATTCCAAATTGAACCATATCGTGATACGTATCGTATCGTGGCTTTAGTATCGTGATGCGTATCGTATCGTGACATTGTTGGTGATACACAGCCCTAGTAAGAAGCCACATCATCTCACAGAATGATGCTCAACTGTAATTATGAAGTGAGTTTGGAGTAAAAACATGTTATTAAATGTTGTCATTTGTTGGACAAGATGTTAATAAATAGGGGCTTTCGCACCAGAGGAACCTTTTCATGGTTCCTAGAACTATATTGGCTGAAGTAGCCGGATTTTGCTGTGTTCACACTGCAGGAACTAGGAACGATTTTTAGTTCTAGGAACTCCTTTTGGGGGAACTAAATTAGCTCCTACTTCAGAGTAGGGTCTAAACTAGCACTATAGGATCAGTGACGTGAGTGTATGTTGATTGGTCAAACGCATGTCAAACACTGGCATTTTTAAAAAGCTGTGTAAAGATATTTTCTTCACGAACATGGAAAACAGGGATAACAGCATTTGTCTGCAGCCAGTACCGTCTCAAGGGCTGTGCCAAGTGGCCTCGCATTCTAGGCTTAATTGAAAGGGGGTGTGGAGAAACTGAGTTAGCAAAGATTGTTCGTTCTTTGTTTTGGGGTAAAAAGAACTTTGAAATACCTTCGCAGCGTCATACTGTTAATGAACATCCCGACGCATCCATGCTGCTGAGAGCACCGTTTAGATTAATATGCTATGTGTGCTTTCCTCTCAACAAAAACACAAAACAAATATGAAAAAAAAATATATAAATAGTAAGAAAGCATCTGTTCTGATCATAGCGATGTGGATATGTTTGCACCAGCTCTGTGATTCAGCACTCTCCAAGTCATGTCACGTTTATTTATAGCCTACCACTTTATACAATATAGCCTATTACTTTAAAGCCACAAATATCATCACTATCTATATGCCTAGTGACTGAGACATGTTTTCAAGAAATTTATTAAAACAGAAAAGGCCGCTCAAACATGGTTGTCGGTTTGTTTGTTACGCACTTCAATGCGCATCCGACCTCATGGTTTTCTTCTCATTTAATAAATCCAGGCAATTGGTTGATGAAATATTGATTAAAATTAAGATGCAATTAATACAAAATGAAATTCACTTTAAAGAAAGGATTTCTTCAAAATAAAACTCTGGTGCGGTTCGAATGATATATGAACGCAACACGGACCAAAGACATGTAAACGAACCAAAAACGGGAAGACGAGACCCTAAAATGGACAGAATCCTCAAGCATGTCGGTTTTTCTTGTCATAGTCACGAGTTTGCCCATCACAGGCATCAGATGTGCGTCTCCACGCAGCAGATCATTTGTGTGTGACGGATGGATTCCCGCCGCTGTTTTGACTATTTTACACATTTTATAAGCTCTTCATGAGTTCCCAGCTGGCCAAAATACCATCACATGCAGGCTACACACACACAGCGAGCGCATTTACCTCAGCACACAATATTGTTTTGGATGTTCGGTAAGTTCCGTCTCAAAATAGGCAATACGTCATAAAATCCAACCAATCACGTTGTGAATGTATGCCTATGCCTTAAGGTTCGGTATCTTTTGGTTCGGTGATAAAATTGCCAATCTGAACGTTAATCGGACCAGGACTAAATATTTGTTTTTCTTCTTTGGTCCGGACCAAATGAACCAAACGAACCGAACTACAAGTGTGAACGCACCCTTAATGAAGTGATCGAAATCATGTCTGACCCACTCCATGTCTCCTGACATTGGGAATCTTATGATGTCTTACTCATGCTGTTCACTTTTCATATTCAACAAAAAAAAAAAATTATATTATAATATTTAAACATAAATATGAAACTTAATAGGCTACGTTTTCTTTAACCCTGTTCGATGTTCGCACCGGCGCGTTCTGATTATTTTTTTTCTTAATGACAGCGGAAGCAACTCCGTCATTTTTGGCCATACAGATTAGTGTAAGACGACTAGAAAGGGTCTACTTTTATTCGTGTACACTCACAATAACATCAAAACCTTGTGCTTTTGTAAAATAAAGAAAATAAACTGTGCGCTTTAACTGCCTCTGTCTTTCTGAAACTCAAAAATGAACTGAAACTCATCGAATAGCCTACTTATCATACAAGCATGAAATATATGTCTAAATAAATAAATAAAACAATTCTCATTTAAAACAAATATTGTCCTGCAATGTAATCTGTACTATGAAATTAAAGAGATGTAATTAATGTAATTACACCCACTGAATATACAAAGCGAAGCAAACTTTTTGTCACAAACAACAAACTGTTCATCATTACAGCAACACTAGACCCCCGTCACTATAGCATACCCCCCCGGGCCTCGCACATGGCCTTGCACCCCCCTTGCGACAGGCCTGTCTGCAGCGTTGTTCTTTTCTCAGCCTCAATACTAAAAATTGTCATAGGAGATTTCGTCTCTTAGCCCCACTCTTTGCTCTGTCAGTCACGTAAATTATGTGGTATCCATCTCCGTTATCACGAAACCCACGACACTCAACAAACACAGCTCCGATCACGGCATCCTCCATTTACTGGTTTTTAGCATTTGTAAATGCCGCGCTTAAAGACGCCGCTGTCGGACACTTCACAGTTTCTATTCCCGGTGCGAATGCAGCCAGGAACATGACCCGGGGGAGAAATTGGTTCTCGGGGAACTATCCTAGTGGCTAGTTCCAATAACTTAGTTCCTAGAACTATTCGGTGCGAAAGCCCCTAATGGTACCAGATACCCCAGGAGACCTATCGCCACCTCGTTGAATCAATGCCTTGCCACGTGGCCACTGTTTTGTTGGCTAAAGGAGGTTCTACCTGTTATTAGACAGGTGGTCATAATGTAGTGGCTCATCGGTGTATAATACAGCATGATTTTTGTCATTCTGGGAATGCCCTATCCACAAAGGACACATGACAAACTGTATGGATGCTGTTATATTATTTGTTTTGTTTGTGAAACTCATTTTTAACATTTATTTGCAGAAACTTGTGTTGACCAATAATCAGCTGACCACTTTGCCGAGAGGAATCGGTCACCTGACCAACCTGACATACCTGGGCTTGGGAGAGAATCTACTGCAGCACCTACCTGAGGAGATCGGTACGACCTCGCCGCCACCCTCAAACGCACACGGCCACACATCTATACGCAGCTCACTCACAGCCTTTCTCTGTCCAACCCACAGGCACACTGGAGAACCTCGAGGACCTGTACCTGAACGACAACCCTAACCTGCACAGTCTGCCGTTCGAGCTGGCCCTGTGCAGTAAGCTGTCCATCATGAGCATAGAGAACTGCCCCCTCAGCCACCTTCCACCGCAGATTGTCGCCGGAGGCCCTTCGTTCATCATCCAGTTCCTCAAGATGCAGGGTCCCTACCGTGCCATGGTCTGAGACGCTCACACACTGTACAAAGAGGAAACCGAATCGCCACATGGCGTTACCTTGTCATTGTCATTATATCTAGGACAAGAAACTGTGCAACTGGGTTCCATTTGATGGAGGAATCTCATAGCCAGTTAGGTCCCCTTTACCCCCGTAGAAAACAACGTATAGACTTCTGTTGCCAAAATTAATGTACATTAGTGATTCTTAAGAGGCGCTCTTAAAATGTTTCAATCATTTTGCCAATTTATTAAAAGTCATTACAGGGGTTTCGATGCCATGAAACAGTTGTATGCAAAAACAAAACATTTTTACAAGTTCATTTTTGCTGCTGCTGCCGCCATACTGTATGCGAGTTATTTGATTTTTTTTTTTCCTTTTTTTATTTAGCCAGTTTTTTTTTCTTTTCTTCTTCTTCTTTTTATCATCCCACAACCAAAAGATTTTTATTGTACAGAGGACCTGTTTGGAAGCAGTGAACAAATGTTAGTGTTTTTTTTATATATATAAATATATATATTAATTGTTGTTATTATTATAGAATTGTGCCTATCCAGTGCAGTTGGGTGGTTTGTGTCTGAACATAATTATCCAAGAGGTTTTTAATACAAAAAGGATGAATTTGCAAAAGTATAATTTATTCCGTAATTTCTTTTCATTTTGTAATGATTGTTGATTATTTTGTCAATCCCTTTTTTAAATATTCATTCCTGTTCGCTATTTGGACGTGTTACTGCGCTTGACGTTTTAAAATTATAAATCTGCAATTCTTTTTTCTTTCTTTCTGCGATTTATAGTGAAAACGAAGCAACGGATGAATCAAAAATCATTTTTGACAGCAATCACGTCATGGGTTTAGCTAGTTCGAGCTAGTGCGTCACCCTGGTATCGGGGTCTCTGTTCTGAAAGTGGGGTTTGTAATTGTTTACTTGTTTGCCATATCCACAGTGTTGCGCTCTGCTTGTGTCCTATTGGTGAGAGTCGCATCTACATATCATATCAGGTGCTGAACAATGCTAGCAGTTAAAGGCCCACGTTTACTGTGAGGAATGCCAAACGCCCATTCAACATTACTTTCATCCTTTTTTTTTTTATTCCGCATTTGAAGGATTTCCTGGTCCGTGTCATCGGATCAGTTTTAAACTTCTTCACTTGATTTCTGCTCTTTTAAATTTCCAGAATATTAAACAATGGTTACTTATTTTTTTTTTGCACCGTTTGTCCCACATACCGCCCCTCTAATGCTGCTGCCTTTAATGCACTTTGTATTGATATTTGGCATCCTCCACAAGTAAAAGGGTCGTGATATTTCAAGTTACCGATTAAACATATGGATGGGGCATTTATTATTATTATTATTATTTCTGAAGTATTTTATCTTTTTATTTTAATTCTCTATCATGTATATTTTATAACAATGAATGAAAAAATTTGCCTCAGCAAATTCGAACGTTAACATTCTATTAAGAACCTTATTCTTTTCTCCTTATTAAATGTTTTGATTTAAACTTCTGTCTGACTAGTTTTTCTATACATTTAAAAATTCTTATCAGTTTCAAATGGTGCAGATAAAGTATTGCAATTAAAAACTGAAATGTTTTGATTATACAAACTTGCCGACTTTTTAAATTTTTTTTATCTCACCTTTTTAAAAAAATGTTCAAGAATGTTTTGTTCAAGAAAAGATGGAATTTCTTTTGGTTTAGTATTATATCAAGTGACTAAATTTCCACCACTCTAGTTTTGTCAAGCCAATATTTTGTTTGTGTTCTGTCCACGCTGTTTTTTTTCTTTTTTTTTCTTTCCACGTTCCTTCTCGCTTTTTCCTTTGATCCGTAAAGACATTGTGTACATTGGCAGCAGTGTAAAGGCTTTGGAGAGGCACATCGCATTCGTGGGGCCATGAAAAGGACACAAATCGCTGCTTTTTTATCAACCAGCAGAACCTGTTGCTGCTTACGGACCTCCTAGAAACGTAATGCTGTAAAAGAACCGGCCCATGTGAGACGTTACGGACTGGGTTCTCGGGCCGGTTCTACCAGCATAACCGTTCTGCTACAGATGAACTCCCTCTGGACCTGATCGGCCGATACGGTGCATATCTTGAGCCGGACACAGGCGCTGAATAAAAACAAAAAATGACAAAAATACAAACATTGTAAAAAGGGCTTTCTCTGTTCATGCTTAACTATACACCAGAGGCATTGCATTCCTGGTTTTGTATAAAAGCTTAGAACTGTACATTTGAGTTTTCTTTTGTGTGAGTGTGTGTGCGTGAGTGTATATGTGTGTGAGGGAATAGATAGATGTTAACAAAACGGAATTATGATGTGACAATAAATGCCTTTGAGTACTTCAAGTGAGACGTGCATTAGGGACACGTCCCTGTGATGTGTCCCATTTAAGTTTAATTTTTTTTAATTTATGTGCCATTTATGCAGGAGAGTGGGGCTGGTTTTTACGTAGGGTAACAGTATGATCGGTTTTGGATGAGAATGCATCACAAATCAGGAATGTAGTCCAAAAAAGACAATAAAAACAATAATTGTACTTTTGATGGTGAATAATGGTAGTGCAGAGTTATAATCAGCCATGGTGGCAATTTTAATCTTGTATTGTTCTGGTGAATCCTTATGATTGGAGCTTAAGGGTATGGTTTATTTTTATTTTTTTTATATTGTCTGTGCATTTAGGCCATAGAAACTGTACAAATGAAGGTCATTTTCCATGTTTCCTTTTTTTTTTTTTTTTTTAGNNNNTTTTTTTTTTTTTTTTTTTTTTTTTTTTTTTTTTTTTACGGGAATGTTATGTTTCCTGCTTTTTTCTTGCCTTGCTATGTATAGGAAACAAGCATGTTAATTTTCTTTTTTCTTTTTTTAAGATTCATATTTGTCTGGTTGGGTGGACAGGGATGTACACAAGATAAAAAATGTTGTTCTTTCATAACTGCAAAATGTTTGTTTTCTTTTTTCTTTTTCTTTTTTTTACACTTCATTGGGTATCAAGTGTTGTGCGGACATGTCCTAACCTACTTTTCTCTAGAAAAAAAGCCTTAAAGGTGACTCTTGATTTCTCTTTCTTTTTGATAGCCCGAACAAATAACAGGACCCTCTTCCATCAGATCAAGTCTTTGCTTTTATAAGCATTCTTCAAATAAATGTTCATTTGACTGCCTTATGAATGTCAAATATGTTTCTCTCTCACCCTTTATATATTTTCAGTCCAGATCAATAATCCATTCAAATTAATGCTTCTGTCAGAGAGAATATAAAACTGAAATCTCACTTTGGCTACACATCTCTATCTATCTACCTACCTCTCTGTCTGTCTATCTAGCTACAGTATCTGACTGTCTGTCTACCTCTCTATCTATATCTACAGTATCTGACTGTCTGTCTGTCTACCTCTCTGCCTGTCTGTCTATATCTACAGTATCTGACTGTCTGTCTGTCTATCTACCTCTCTGATTCAAGATTCAAAATAGCTTTATTGGCATGGAGAAAGAAATCTTTACATTGCCAAAGCATTAATAACACTCAAAACAATAATGAAGAAAGAAAAAATCTAGCAATAAAATAGCAATAAAAATTTTGCAATAGAAATGTTCAATCTTATAATATTTATAGAAGTGTCTCTAGGCATTTAGTGAGTGTGTTGGTAGTTCTCTGTCTGTCTGTCTATATCTGCAGTATCTGACTGTCTGTCTGTCTATCTACCTACCTGTATGACTCTCTCTGTCTGCCCCAGTCTATCTACCCGTCTGTCTCTACAGTATTTGTCTACCTGTCTGTCTGTCTGTCTGTCTCTATCTATCTTTCTGTCTGTCTATCTACACCTCTGTCTATATCTGCAGTATCTGTCTGTCTGTCTGTCTATATCTATACACCTCTGTCTGTCTGTCTGTCTATATCTGCAGTATCTGTCTGTCTATCTACACTTCTGTCTGTCTATATCTGCAGTATCTATCTACCTATCTGTCTGTCTATCTACACCTGTCTGTCTGTCTATATCAGTATCTGACTGTCTGTCTGTCTGTCTATCTACCTACCTGTCTGACTCTCTGTCTGCCCCAGTCTATCTACCCATCTGTCTCTACAGTATTTGTCTACCTGTCTGTCTGTATCTATCTATCTATCTATCTATCTATCTATCTATCTATCTATCTATCTATCTGTCTGTCTGTCTGTCTGTTTGTCTGTCTGCCTGTCTCTATATACCTGTCTGTCTATCTCTAACTACAGTATCTGTCTGTCTCTCACTGTCTGTCTATGTACCTGTCTATCTGTCTGTCTGCCGGTCTCTATCTACCTGTCTGTCTATATCTGTCAGTAAAAACACATTTGCCTAAAATATCTAATGATCATACAATTTTTATTCTCAATGAGAATAAAATTAATTTAAAAATGACATTTTAAATGTAAACATGTTTAATTGATGAGTTTAAACCGAGCATATAAAAGTGTCCCGCATCCCATGATGTACCTCATGAAGCTGGTTGAAAATGTACTTAGCTGGACTATAGACAGGTTGTGGCCACTTTGGAGAAACTGAGATATAAAATAGTTCAACTTGTTTGTTCACTACATACAATTCCCATAATTATCTGCACAACGTGTAAGCGTTAATACCGGTAGCTTGTATTTCCGGTAGGTGTCGCTGTTTCACCGCTCCTTGCTCTCGTGCTGCTCTCGCTGACTGAGCGCGCTTCCTCTGCGTTGTTTATCTGTTTCTCATTCATCTCTTAGCCTGGTACTTAGAAAACTATTTTGCAGTAAAGTTTTCGGATATTGTTAGGGTTCCCACGGTCATGGAAAGCCTGGAAATGTGAGGTAATTTTAAAATGGCTGATTTTGAGCCCTGGAAACTTCATTAAAATGAATTGGATCTCAGTGAGTGCATATCTTTTTAGTTTAGTCAGCTAAATTCACCTCAACGTATACAAAATGGCCTTTATCTACTTAATCATCATAAACTACTGCATAATTGAGTATAACAATAACAGAGACAACAACAATAACAGTTAATGTTGTCTCTGTGTACTGAAAGCTTCTGTCACAAAAACAAATTCCTTGTGTGAGCAAACATACTTGGCAATAAGTTATTTCTGTTTCTATATATATATATACAAAAGTAGGCCTATATGTAGCCTATTAAGGCTAGTGTTTGCACGTTGTTCGTCAAGTTGATGATTATTT
This sequence comes from Anabarilius grahami, assembly GCA_003731715.1. Lineage (NCBI taxonomy): Eukaryota > Metazoa > Chordata > Actinopteri > Cypriniformes > Xenocyprididae > Anabarilius > Anabarilius grahami. Next base: position 13,296,970 of record RJVU01053127.1, on the reverse strand, counting down.
ATCACCGATAAACAATCACTTAGTTGAATCTCTCTTATCACTAAAACAGGCAAATGGTTTAATTGATTTAAACCCGTCAGGGACGTATAAAAGGTGTTTAAGTGGTTTTGAACGCATTCGGCGTTTCCACCTCGCCTCTCTTGGCAGCTGCTTAGCAACGTCAATTCGGAGGCTGGTGTTAAGAGTAAGAGGGCGTGGCTTACAGCATATGAGGGAAGTCATTTAGAACGCAAGCGAGCGCGCGCACTCACACTCTCTTCAGTGCGCGCGTCTCTCTCACGCATACAGCGCGCGCACAGCAAGATAATATGATTACACGCCTCTGTTAGCTCAGTGCGCGAGACGAGCTAGATCCTGCGCGTGCACAGCTGAGCTGAGCGCTGATGATGAAGCGCTGCCTTCACACGCTCCACCGAAGAGATGCGAGAAATGAAACATGCCGTTTTTGTCATGCTGAGCGACTTTAAAAAGACAAGTTACAAGATTTCACGGATGGCTTAATAAGTTTGTGGGTCGTATCAGGCTTTTTGTCACGAAGGTAAGGTCCATTCCTGCCTTACTTTTTCTGTTAGTATAATATTATGTTTTTTTTAAACAAAGTATGAGAAACCTATATCTTATTTTTTTTATTTTTTTTTTCCCCTTTTTATTTTTAAAATTATTTGAATTATTCTTTTTAAATACATTTTTCATTATTTCTTTTAATAATAACATTTTCCTCCTTATTTTTTAGATGTCAAAGTGACCAAAAATGTCACTTTTGCCTTCAATAATACAGAAGAAAATGAAGCGTCATCAACTGAAAACATAATTTCAGTTGTGAGAGGAAGAGATTGTGATTCTCAGCAATGGGGTGTGACAATGCGACCAATGGGACAGAACACTCGTACACCCTGTTAGTGGCCCTTCCTTTGAGCGTTCTGGTGGGGCTTCTCATCCTCCTCATCATCTTCGGCAATGTGCTGGTGATCATCGCCGTGTTCACGAGCCGAGCGCTCCGGGCTCCCCAGAACCTGTTCCTCGTCTCGCTGGCCTCCGCTGACATACTGGTGGCCACTCTGGTGATGCCGTTCTCGTTGGCGAATGAGCTGATGGGCCTCTGGGCCTTCGGGCAGGTGTGGTGTGAAATCTACCTGGCCTTGGACGTTCTCTTCTGCACGGCCTCGATCACTCACCTGTGCGCCATTAGTCTGGACAGGTACTGGTCGATCACGCAAGCCATTGAGTACAACCTCAAGCGCACACCGCAACGAATCAAGCGCATCATTTTTATTGTTTGGGTCATCGCTGCCGTGATCTCCTTCCCGCCTCTTATAACCATGAAGAAGGAGGAGGGGAACATCTGTGAAATAAACAGAGAAAAATGGTACATTATTTCCTCTTCCATCGGGTCGTTTTTCCTGCCTTGCATCATCATGGTCCTTGTGTACATCCGAATCTACCAGATCGCCAAGAAGAGAACCAGAGCGCCTCCTGGGGACCGGAGGATAAAGGAACCGGGCAAGAAGGAGAACGAGCTGGAGAAGGACCCCCACGAGAAGCTCAATGGGGATCCGAATGTCGAACAGGATGACAAGGGCGAGTTAAACGGTGTGGACATGGAGGAATCGTCCTCCTCAGACCACAAGGTCTCCAACCCTTGCTCCCTCAAGAAGAAGAGCTCAAAGGGAAAGACCAAGCTGAGCCAAATCAAACCAGGGGACGGCGACAAGCATGAGGCCTGCCAGGCCACCAAGACCAGCAGGTGGAAGGGCCGTCAAAACCGAGAAAAGCGTTTCACTTTTGTCCTGGCGGTGGTCATAGGGGTGTTCGTCATCTGCTGGTTCCCATTTTTCTTCACCTACACGTTGACGGCGTTTTGCGAGTGCTGCGTGCCCCAAACGCTTTTCAAGTTCTTCTTCTGGTTCGGCTACTGCAACAGCTCCCTCAATCCTATTATATACACCATATTCAATAATGACTTCCGAAGATCCTTTAAAAAGATCCTCTGCCGGAGAGATAACAGGAGAATGGTGTAAATGGGCTGTGTTTTTTTCCCCCTTTCCTTTATCAAATGTAATATATCACCTGGTGTTTAAGGGAAGTACTTGTGTACTGTAAGCCAACATGTTGTGTGTCATTATACAACAAGGCCGAAGGGGAAAAAAGACTCATGCTTTGTACAAATGCAACAATGCATGGTTATGCAATTACAGCACAATATGTGGCGGATTCGTCCATTTCAGAAATGTATTGTGTCGTTATTGATGTGTGGTGTGGTTTCGTAACTGTGATATTTTATCATCTGCCAACGTGGAGGGACATTTACCAAGACAATGTATTACAAACCACGCTGAATGTGAAAAACAATTCAAAAAGTGCCAAAGGAGTAAGAAATATTGTTGATTTGGACTGCTGCAAAACTGTCCAACTACACAGCAATGTGCATGTCGATGTCTACTCACAGGGCCTGTTTATTTCCCTGACATATTGTATAATTAATTGTGAAGGTGTTGATATTGTTCGGTGGACAAATTACCTTTTTTTTTATCCCTGCCAGTAACGGTTCATTTAAAATATTGCTGTGGGCCATTAAGCAAAAAGATGTTGAACTCGTCTGACTGGAACCTGACAGGCCGGTGTCACAACAAATTTCTCTGGCTTCTGATGTACATTATATATGTCACCCAGGATGTAATGGATGGATCTTTAGTGCCACACCACAAGCGAATTACAGTGTTAGTTATGGTCTGGAACTAATAAACTGTGTCGGACAGGCTGCTGGTTTAGCTGGCGAATTTGTAGAAACGCACAACAAAACAAGAGTTGAATATTCAGCAAGATATCGAATGACTGACAACAGAGCTTCTCCAGGTCAAGGTGAGGTCAGGCCTCTTGGTCTGCTTTCTGATCCCTTGGGATGCATGGAGAGACAAGAGATATCCAGTTGGCGTGAGATGGAGTGAGTGTCCAGTCCAATTGCTGTGTGACCGAGTAAAATGGTTCAAAACAAAGGTCTGGAATGACATCTACAAACTACCTGTCACTGTGCATTATTGCCATATCTGAAAAAGCTAATCGTGATATATGACTCACTTCGATATATTGGCTGTTTTCTGGTTGTCCTGGATGTGCTCTCAACGTGTTTTGAGATCTAAAAAAATGTGTTTGCACACACTAACAAAGAGAGAAAACATTCAAAAAATAAAAAGTACAGAACTTTTTTTTGTTATCATTTCTAAGGAAGTTGGAGATTTTTTTTTATTGAAAAGCAAAATATGGTGAAAATGCTTCACTGCTGAGATAAATACAAGTTATAAATTAACTGAAAGAGCTGAAAGTATCTTCACAGAGGCAAAATTGTTTAGAGTAAAAAAAAATTATAATGGAAGCTTATGGGGCAAAGTATTGACTGGGATAAATATTAAAATAGGCTACACACCCTTTCAAAATGATTACGAAATAGTGCAGAAACAGTTTAATTACAAAGAATCAAGTAAAACATATAATTAAATGACATTTTGAAAAAAAATTTTTTTTGAATGTATTTCATTCAATTTTGTTTCATTTACAGCTTCGAAAAATCATTTTTTGCCAGATCCCTGACCGACAGCATCAATTCTGCCCAAGAAAGCAACAGCGGTTTGATTGACATGCAAATTGACCAATCACAGTTCGTTTTAATAATTCATTCGCGTGTATTCGAGAAAGCGTTTCTTTAACTTTCTTTATTCTGAATAAAGTTTTCTGAAAAACACATGCAATTGCTCAGCCCCTCGACCTTCTCACAGGCAATGAACAAACTCGACTTTCTCACAGAAAATGAACAAAGTGGAAATGTTATCCGTCAGCGATTATATCTTAGTTCAGTTTGACTAACGTATCAAAATTGAAGCGTTCAACTCTGAAATGTCCCCGTTCGCTCAGCAAGTAGGAATAACACTGCGGTTGAAGGTCCCCAGTGGCAGCAATACATTTATCTGCCGGAGAGAATGTACCGAGACCTTCATAATTATGATGGATCATGATAACTTCATCTCGTCTATAATCATCATTAAATCGTCAAGACAGCGGGATGATAATTACGAAGTTTAACATAAGGTTTTTATTACACGGACCTGTATCGGTTTCCGTATCCTTTTACGATCTGACATAAAAGCATTAAATGGCAACTTTAAAGATATGGCAGAGCATTAACTGTTGCCACCCACAGCGGCAGAGCTGCAGTCGAGATGTATGACATGATTCGAGCTGGCGGGGGGGATCTCGGCAAAGGCTGTGCGTGGATACTGGCCATCCTGAAGTGTGAGTGGGAGATCGGAGAGATGGCCGCGCGGTGAGGGACATTCAGTGGGAGTGCAGGGGATTGTAGCTATTGTACTTTGAAGTGACGATCTTCACTTCAAAGTGAGAATGAGAAGTGCAGAGAGAGGAGAGTGTCTTGGTCAAATTCGTGAGGGGAAAAAACGGCGCAGGTGACTGTGAGAACAACCGCTGCCAGTTTTTTTTGTCAAAGACAGCCTTTGAATTTATAAATAATTGGTGCTTATTACTTTTGTGATTATTAAATTCTGATAAAAGTCTAAACGTTTTACGCTAATTTAATGGGTGTTTATTAAAGGGGACATCGGATGCAAAATTCATTTTTACATGGTGTTTGGACATAAATGTGTGTTGGCAGAGTGTGTACACAACCACCCTATAATGATAAAAATCTACCCAGTGTGTTTTTTTTATCCCCACAAATCATAAGCACTTTGACAAGCCGTTCACAGATTCTTGGCAAAGTGACGTAAATTTGCACAGGCCCCTCCCACGACTCTTGACCCGCCCTGAGTGAGCTGTAAACAGTCCGCCATTGTTTCGACGCCGCGCAGGTGTAGACAAGAATGTCTCCTAAGCAACTGAGGTGTTTTGTAATTGGATATAAAGAATGAACATAGCAGTCGTCCTTTACTCTCGACATCTGAGCCGCTGAAGACGCAGTGGATTAATGTTGTTTTTGAAGGGAATGCGCCCCCGGATCTCGCTAAAAAGTTTATGTTTTTCTAAAAAGTTCCTGAAGGATGGATCAGTACCTCCAGAAGACATGAGTAACGTTATAGGTTTTTTGATGAATCTTTGCAAATCGCCTTTCCTAATAATGTGCTAGTTAGCAAGTTCCACGCCGAATGCGGCTAAAGTTAAAGGCCAGTTCACACCGCACAGATAAACGCCAACAAACACGCCTCCGAAATGAGACGGCACTAGTGTGATACCCCTGTCGGCATCTGTTGCCGTTGGTCGGAGTTTGTTTTCACCTGACTGAACATGTTTAATCGGCGTTTGTTGGGTCGGGGAATGTCTGAGCAGTGTGGTTTGATTTTCCAGCAATCAACAACAAACTCTGTCGTAATCTGACCTGGCCACGAACCGTTGCCATGACGATGAGGCAAGTCCCTTGCAAAAACTGCTGTTTGATCGCACCGGCGCATCAGGCACACGCAACAAAGCACTGCAAACGTGACATCGCAGCTTGTTCATGATCAAAATAATACAGTCGAACAAACATATATGTCGACATTTCTATTTAAAACCTTCTCACTGTAATTCATAACTGAACGTTTATAATGAACATTGCATTAAGATGATTGTCTTATTACAAACTGTGTGCATTTTATGTAAAGATAACATGGTAACACTACAATAAGGTTTGTAAAGGTGTTAGTTAATGACTAACCAGTAATTTTCAAATGTATTATAATCATTTTTGAGCATTTATAACTGCATAAATAAGAATGGTGAATTCGATGCAATACCTGTCAAATAGTGTTTACAGCCCGCCCACGGAAGATAGGGGTGGGGTGAACAGTAGCTCATTATCGTTTAAAAGGACACGCACCAGAACGGCTCGCTGTGAACAGAGCTGTTTTTGACAGGGTAAAAAGGGTGGTTTTTTTACACAACCATTTAGAAATTTTAATCAAAGTATGTTACAGACTTTTCATGAAGACCCAAAAGAATCATACTAACTGGTGGAAAATTTGCATCTGATGTCCCCTTTAAAAAAAAGAATGATCATTTTTAGAACAATTACTATTTAAATATTTGCTTCTTAGCTACTTCTCATATTATGGGTTTGAATCATTGCGTTGATTACCATTGTTTATGAAAACAAACAAAAAATGAATCTACAATAATGAACTTACAATGAACTTTATAACAGAAAGTCATAGAAGCGGGTGCCTTGGGCCTCTCAGGACCATAATCCAAGCTTAAACAGGAGGCAGTCTAGATAAAATGATTGAGAAAATGAGTGTCACATCATGGGTTATGAGAGCTGGCATATGTTGCACTGCATGATAAACTTTATTTGTACCGAACACCACCTCATCGTCACAGACGACTGCACTGAATGACAACCAAGAACTAAAATGCTTGGTCTCCAGATGCTGTCTCATTTGAAACTTTTAGACTTGGCTTGCGGCTATCTATGTGAGTGAGGTGCAATAGATTTGTGTTTGATGGTGCTTTTAAACGGCGCCAGTGAATTCAGAAAGTTGCAAAGCCTCAAAGGTCATGCTTAAAGAGAGGCTGAGCGCTTTCTGCAGAGACCCCACTGTGCGTTCTTCATGCAACGCTGTTAATCAATAGCAGTTTCGCTCTTTTTTACAGCAGCCAAACAAAAAGGCAGACATCTTATTAAAGAGAACGATGGGAAGTGGGAGGGAGCGGAATAGAGGAATTTGTTTGCCCCATCCAGCATGTTTCCTAGACCCTACTTTCCCCTCACAATACACCCTGTGGGAAATCAATTTGTGTTTGTCAAATGAGCAATACACTTAAAGCCACTGAAATGCAGCTGTGTACCAGGAGTCATCGTGTTTTAAACACAGCGATGCAGAGTGCTTTTGAGGAAAAACAAATAGCAGAAATGCAGTGCTACAAGTGCTTAATTGCAGAATGCAGTTTATAAATTAGCCTGCGGGGACACAAACAACATGAGATGAATGCTGATGGGGTCCGTTATTTTGTAATTCAGTGTGCAAAGTTTGAGAGTGGAAAGAAAATCCCCCCCAAAAAATCTAAAATGTCTGTTTTAGGCACTAATGAGGTTATATGGTGAGCAATGGAGAGTCTTAAGTTTCTCAAATTTTTCTTGTGCGACACGTAATCTAACACGTCATCTAGACTAGTCTAGTGATGTCTACAATGTCTTAAATTTAGGCTTTTATTCACATACAAACATTGATCAGCGAACATACACAGAAGTTCAACCGAACCTGATTGACGAGTGGGAACAAACCTTTAAAGGTTTAGTAATTCATTTAATTAATTTATAATATTAATATTGAACCACTGTACTTACATGAACTGATTTAATTATGTTTTTAGTACATTAATGGATCTTGAGAGAGGAAATGTCATTGCTGGCTATGCAGGCCTCACTGACCCATCGGGCTTCAACAAAAATATCTTAATTTGTGTTCCGAAGATGAACGAAGGTCTTACAGGTGTGGAACGGCATGAGGGTGAGTGATAAATTACATTATTTTCATTTTTGGGTGAACTAACCCTTTAAGCTTTAAGCTGTCTCCATCTCTCAATCGCATATAATATTTTATATGCCTCTGATCATAGAGCTTTTATATGGATGCTGGGGTTTGGTAGAATCTGCAATCTCTGACCCAGTTCGCTTGCTGGCTTCCATGGCTGCAATACGCTGTGTTTTCTGCCAGCTGCCAACCCATGGTGTCAAAATAATATTGAATAAATTAGCAGACATTTCAGCACGACCGGACATTTCAAAGGACTCTCTCTGCAAACATAATATGGTATTTTTTATGCTTTAGTACAGTCACACACACACACACACACACAATTACAAACAGGACCTTTAAGTCACCTGAGCTATGAAAGAGCAAACATCTGAGTAATAAAGGTTCCTCTGGGGATGTTTTACTTTCATTCAACAACAAGTTGATTGAAAAAATACTAGTTGTCACTTTGAACTGAGGAAAGCCTGCACGTTGAGATGAAAAAGCAGCATTTAACCTTGATGTTCTTCTAAATTTACAGTCCCTGGAGAATGTCTATGATTTCTGTCACATGAACTGAAAATGGCCAAGAGGTCATAGCTTCAGGCCATCATGAAGATGTTTGGGTCGGTGAAGACGAGGAGGGCCACAAATGTCATGAGACACTTAAACAGTAAGTAGTTCCTGCGGTGAACAAATCAGCATGGAGTGAAAGCAGGCTCCTCCGGTAGTCTGTTCACACAGGGTCCGCTGGGAATCAATAGCCAGTGTTTCAGACGGTTTCCTCTTTGCATCTGTTGCCCTTTTCCCTTGTGGCTGTTTTGATAAGTGGAAATTTGCTGCTGAAATTTGAAGAGCTACCAGACAGAGCATTCATGTTTGTATTAGAACGGACGTACATGTGTGTGAGTATATATCTGTCAATATTAAAACCGAACAAATTGGAAATTGTGGTAAACATTGACTGAGGGAACACAAGCAGTGGAAAATCACTTTTAGTTTTAATGAGACAAACTGAAGCTACTGAATAAAATTAATTAAAAAAAAAAGTTTTTTTCAGTGATTTGGAAGGAGCCCATATATGTTTTCCAATATGAAAAATGTCTGGAGATGTATGGATATACCTGGAGAAAACTATCTGTTAGCATTCCCATTCATTGTAATGCCTTTGTTCAAAACTGCCACGACTACACCAAGCTACTGATTCTTTTAAATGATTCTTTTAAGAATGGAGCTAAACAATTCAAGCACAAATTTAACCGAATCGGTGTGAGGAGTTCTCTGACTCATTGATCTCTGACTCACTGGTTTTCGGCGCCTTTTGGCCATCATAAAATGTAAAAAATCAAACTCAGTTTTAAAAGAAATTGTTGTGTAGTCATGATATGGTGATGTAAAACATTTGAAAAAAATATTCTGGTCAAGCTCAGATAAATAAATGTAACCATTTATTAAACAAAATATATGAAATGGTAGATAAAAAATGTCTACCCTGTTAGGGACAGATACAAATGCCTAAAATCCTTTTTTTTTTTCCTTTTTCTTTTTTTGAAGTAACACGTTATTGATACTCTAGTAAATTTTCATTGTCAATTATTAGTGTCTTTTTGCTAATTTCATGAAATTATTGTAATCAATCAACAACAAACCTCGCACACCTGCAGGTTATCAATAGGTGCATATAGGTAAAAAGACCAAAAACCAAGTCAAAAATCTAAAACGAAAAAGAAAAAATCCCGCACACTACCAGTAGCCTACCTGCACACCTATCAAAATAGCTTTATTAACAACTTTTCGGTCCCATGACCTTCATCAGGCATATATAAACAACTTCTCAAACACAATCTCATTTAAAAACAACACATAACCAATCGCTGTGAAGATCCATCAGAACCAGTCGCAATCAATGATGTAATACGTCATTGTATCCACATCATCATATGAAATTATTGTAAAAAAAACTGTTTAACAGAGTAGATGATAACACGGTGGACAAAATAATAACAGGTTGGACAAGTGCTGTAAAGAATGGTTGGATGGATGGATGGATGATTTCCTATCGCTCACGTACAGCCAGTTACAATTTTACATTTTGAGCTCGATTTAGATGGGGAAACAATATGTAAAACATTGCCAACAAACTTTAAATGCACTACTTCAACTTTAAACATAAATTACTTTCACAATCACTATGTACAATCTCAGTGTCTACTCTGTTAGCTCTTCAGATAAAACAGGGTGGACACTAATAGGAAGGACATTCTGATTTAAAATCAGCCAAAGCACCATGTCTGAGCAAAAACAAACATAGAAGGTTTATCAAATAAAGAATTGCATGGTCTTTAAAACTGTAATTTTAAAAAATATGATTTTTCTACTAACTTTTTTTATATTTCCCTTAACAGGGAGGTTGACCACATCAAATTTGAAAGATAAAATTGGTAAAAATACTTAAAATAATCGAGAATCTCACTCACTTGCCCAAGTTGTTTTCCCTCCAAAGAAGTTTATGATATGGTTATTTAATTTTTCCAACTTTCATTCGAAGGGAAAGTAGTCAAAAATAACAAGGTGGACAATAAATTGAGGGACTAGCTAAAAACCTTGATTATTGTTGAAATAGATTTAATAATTGAAAAAATATATTAGAGAGAATCATTACTGATATACTCAACAATGTTAAAAAAAAAAAAAAAAAATGGACCAAAAAAAAAAATCATGTAGCCTATAGTAAGTGTGCAGAGGCCCCGGATTGGCCAGACTTTTTTATTTTAAATTTACTTCAGCGCAAACAAAAAAGACTCCCATTGGCTCATAAGAAACATTAAAAAATAACAATAACCAGGTGAATGGATAAATGTAATATTTGGGTCACATCTGCTGCTGGTCAAATCATGTAAATCATTTTCATTTATGTCACTGCTATTGTTAGACGGCATAACGACAAAATGTCCGAAAGAAAGTACGATAGTGGAGCACAAAAACTTAAAATACAAAGGTTACAAGAACAACGTGACCAAGATATACTTAAAAAAATCTCTTAATTGACTGGATAGCTACATCAAGACAGGAAGTGGCGAAGTCATGCAGTCCGTGAGGGAGAGATCATTAACGGCAGGTAATCCAAACATTCGCCTATCATTCATCGACCTCAAATACGGCTTATCACTTCAAACATGTAATAGTAGCAACTTTGAAAGTCCGCTCGCTCTAATGTTAGCCTAGTAGTCCTAGATAAATGTGCGCTATTAATTGCCGCATATCCAAGTGTTTGTGTAGAGAGCGCGCTCACTTGATGACATGGAGGCGCTGGTGCGATCACTTGCAAAATTACTCCGTCATTTTGGTCATACAGATTAGAGTAATGCAAACAGTAAAGGGTCCACTTTTATTTCTGTAAGACTCACAATAACAGCAAAACTGTTTGTTTCCATTATTTTACAAAAACAATCAGGATGCGCTTTCAGACGTCTTGGTCTCAGTGAACTTGAGCGCGTAAAAATGAACCGAAACTCAGTGTATACGGTTGAGGCCAAAATTATTAGCCCCCCTTATGAAATTAAACAAAACTCTTGATTTCTCCATGGAAATGACCATTAACAACAAGTGTTTTATAGTGTATTTGTTTCCAAAATAACAAAGACAAAATGTCCACTAAGTTTGATTAGGATATTTAATTGAAATAGTGAGTTGAAACAAGAAAGGGCAAAAATGAAACGTCCAAAATTATTAATCGTTATTATTAATCATTAATAGTCAATAGTGTACCCTTTCTGAGCCACAACTGACAACAACCTCTTAGAGTAGTTCTTTACTAGGTTGGCACAGGTCTCCTGAGGGATTTTAGCCCATTCTTCCATTGCAAATTGCTCCAGCTGGTCCAAATTACGTGGTTTCCGAGCATGGACATTCACTTTGAGCACTCGCCACAGATTCTCAATAGGATTGAGGTCTGGGCTCTGTGCGGGCCACTCCAGGACCTTGGTTTTGGTATCCTTCAGGAACTGTTGGACCAATTTCGATGTATGCTTTGGGTCATTGTCTAGTTGGAAGACCCAGCGACGACCTAAGGCTAGACTACGAGCAGATTTCTGCATATTATCCCTCAAAATGTCAACATAATTTTATTTTTTCATGATGCCATGCACCCGAACAAGGCTCCCTGTGCCTGAGGCTGCAAAACAGCCCCACAGCATGATGCTTAGGGTGGAAGGCCTCACCCTTTCTTCGCCAAACATAAGCAACATCCATGTGCCCAAACAGTTCCAGTTTAGTCTCATCAGACCAAAGCACAGACTCCCAAAACTCGTCTTTCCCTCTCAAATGTTCACGGGCAAACCTCAGTCTGGCTGTGATGTGCCGCTGTTTGAGTAAAGGGGTTCTTCTGGGACAATGGCCCTGAAGCCCACCACGATGAAGAGCCCTCAAGGAACTGTGTTCCTTGAAACATCAACTCCAGAAGAGGCCAGGTCAGCGACAATCATCTTGTCAGATGTCCGGGGCATCTTGCTGACATCTCTGACTATTTTCCTCTCCAGAGTTCTTGAAATCTTGCGCTTATGACCACGCCCAGGTTTGTTTCTTACAGAATTTGTCTCCTTGTACTTGGCAATGATGCAACGTACAGCGGTTCTTGACACTGTAAAACGCTTGGAAATGGCAGTATAGCCTTCCCCCTTATCTTGAGCCTCCAAGTAAAAGTAGTCTCTCCTAATAATGTGTTGAAGTGCCCTGTTCCTTTGGAGTCCTTTTATGCTGATTGAATGCTCAAGTGTTGTTAGGAAGCCAACTGACTGCACAGGTGTGGTTTGAAAGCTGTTTGATTAATTAGGTGTGTTTTGAAAGCAAAAATTCACATGGGGGCTAATATTTTTGACCACCCCATTTTCACTATATTTGATATAAAGCCTAAAAATGTATTTTATATTCCAAAATGTACCAAAAGCTACTAAATAGCACTGGTGAATGTTTGATTATATCAAGTTTTATCAATGCTGCAAACATTGGAAAGATCTTTAGGAAAATGTTCCAAAATTCCTGGGGGGCTAATAATTTTGGCCTCAACTGTACTTGCCTTACAGACATGAGAAATATAGCTATAGAAAGTTTGACATTTCTACTTTTAAATGAACCAATTCAAATGGAAAATAAATGTTCACAGATTATGTAATCCGTATGAAACTTAAATATAGGCGCGTCTACGGAAATGACGAATCAGAATTGTCGACTTAAAGGTGGGGTATGTATTTTTTCAACAACACTGTTTGGAAGTTAGTTGGGCCGACACCAACAACAAACGTCTAACCAACTAGCATTAGGGGGCGTTTGACGGTCAAGGAGACAGAATGGGCGAGAGGGAGATTTGAAGAAAAAAAACACAGAAAGAGAGATGATAAGACACAATACGAAACAGCTCAAAAGAATATCACTGGAATGAAGGTTTATGACTGGGCAAGCACTTTAGAACCAGCGTTAATATCAGAAAAGCTTTCCAGCGCTGGAGAGAGCTAAGGGAAGGCCTGAACACATACGCGGAGGCTGCTTTGATTCCGCTTCACATGTGAGTAAAACTGGGTTTGAGTGTCATTAATTGTCTGGAGCTGCTGTGCTGTTGGCGACTAACAATGAACACTCGTTTGTATTAACTCTTGTGTACTGTACGTAAATTTTTTGTGTTTCCTTGTCGTTCGTTCATCATCCGCTTTATTTTTTGTAAAGCATATTGTGCGTCAGCTGTGATAGTGATAGTGAGAGTTGTGCAGGTAAACCACTGCACACTGACGACCGCTAGAGAATGCAGCATCATTGTTAGTGCTCTTGCCTCGCCTGCCAGAAACAGACGGGCCAGGGTTCGACCGACTCAGAGCATGGTGGTTAGGTTTGGAGGGTAAGTTTTGGAGGCGGAGCAATGAAGAGAGGGGTGGGTTTGTTTGGGTTGATTTCAAATATCAACAATGTCCAACAGCGTTGTTGAAAAAATACATACCCCATCTTTAAAGTCGACATGAAGTGGAATTTGCGATCGTCTTTTCTTCTCTACTGTGACGTCTATCCGAGTGAAACGGCATCTGAAATGAGAGGTTGGGAATTGATTGGATTGTTGGAAGTTGGTCGTTGCTAACAAAATGGGGGTAGATCTGAATACCCATTTGCAGTCAGTTGTGGGGGATTTCTCTCCACCGGACTCACTGCCAGCTCCCTCACGTTACTGTAAGAACTTTATTTATTGAGAATGACAACAATGAGGACGGTCAATGGCACTAAACAGTGAGAGAGAGCACGCGAGAGACTGACTGAATGGCCTTTTTACACAGGACGCAGAATGCACTGTGCTCGCCGCTGGGTTCAGCGCAGCTCTTCAGACAAAGTGATTTCCGCTACGCTGGCCAGAGCAAAGTAGGCAGAGTTTTCAAAACTTTTAGTGGGAGTTCTATACGTCTAGTCATTTGCGCAGTGGTGAAATTTGAACTATTTTAAACATTGACTGCGGTGTGGGCGCAAGCTCGCCAATGGTGCACTCCGCTGCGCATGTACTTTGGTCGACCCAGCAACAAACCGTCCGCAAGCCATTGAAATAAATGGGTTTCATAACACAGCGCATTCCGCGTCCTGTGTGAAAGGGCCATGACAGTGCGTGTCCCCAGGTGAAAAAAAGTACATTTCTATAATGTTCTTAAAGTGCTCTATTTTCACGCAGTAATTTTGTACTTAATATAGAAATTCTTCTTTAGCACTTCTTAAGATAATCTTAAGAACATCTAAGTGTACTCAAATGTGCTATTTTGAGACACCATGAAATATGAACTAAATTGTGCTTTTAATATACTATCTCTATATTTAAAAAATGTTCTTAGACACCACTTATAGTACATTTGAACCCATAGTGTACTACAAGTGGTAACTAAATATATTTTTTTTAATACAGAGATAGTATATTAAAAGCACATTTTAGTTAATATTTCATGGTGTCTCAAAATAGCACATTTGAGTACACTTAGATGTTCTTAAGAAGTACTAAAGAAGAAGTTTTAGTATATTAAGTACAAAATTAGTGCGTGAAAATAGAGTACTTTAAGTACATTATAGAAGTGTACTTTTTTTTCACCTGGGGTCCGCTGGCGTGGAGCGAGCGTTTTTGGTTGCAGCCTGACTGACTGACTGAGTGTGTCCATCAGGTTAAGTAATGTTTTCGTAATATCCTTTCAATGTTTAAGGGTACTGTACACCCCAATGACTGGCATCAGCAGTGGTTAATGTATTGATCTCTATAAATCGAAACATCAGCTTTAGCATTTAACCTGCTTACCCCAGCGACAGCATTTACCCCTTGTTTCACTGGATCTGCTGGCAGTTTCAGATAGCTCCACCCTCGAGCCATAGCATGTGACAGGAGGAGACGATGAGTCGTTTTGAGGGGGAGGGGTGGTTAATGTTTTTGATTAAAGATTTTGAGAGCACATGAATTAAAAAAAAATTAATGAAGTGCATGAATAAATTATTTATAATTAATACTACAATATTCCATAACAAAATAAGGATTGTCAATTTTGATTTCATGGGGACTTTAATCTCTGCAGCCAAAAACAGAAAACATTATGAATAAATTATTAAAATGTTTAGACAGTCTCTTTGCTGTTTTTTCAGGACACTCATAATCATTACGTTTGCCGGTGCGCTGTGGCAAGCTTTATGCGTGCGCTTGAATGCTGAATCTGATTAGGCTATGTATTAAATATATAGACAATTAAAGGCTCATTATTGTGATTTTTTTTTAATGATTTTAAATTTTTCATTTTACCTATGTGGTGTGGTGGTAATTTTCTTACTATGGTGATCCACCACTTGAAGGA
This sequence comes from Anabarilius grahami, assembly GCA_003731715.1. Taxonomy (NCBI): domain Eukaryota; kingdom Metazoa; phylum Chordata; class Actinopteri; order Cypriniformes; family Xenocyprididae; genus Anabarilius; species Anabarilius grahami. The sequence goes on along the minus strand of RJVU01053127.1, from coordinate 13,281,624 downwards.
ATGTAGAGGAAACACTGTAGTATTGGCCGTCTCAATGTGTGTGTGTATGCCAGTTCACCTTACTTTTTGCATGTGGACTATGGCACTAAATGCATTTTTCCAGTAAAGCATAATGATTAAGGGGGGCCTCACACAAAGAGCAGCCTAGGGGCCCCTGACCACCTTAATCCACAGACATAGGGAAAATATATTGATATGTGGTGGTTCAAAATGCTGTAAATGCTGTTTTTAATCAACAGCAATATGCTTAGAGTTCAAACAGTGTTATCTATGACTAAGACAGGTTTAAAATGTATATTGTTCAGCATTTTACGGCAGTAAGATCATGATCTTTACTGGGGACACAAAAGGCACTGAATCCCAGGTATGGACTAGAAGAGTCTCTGCTCTACTCTTGCTCTACTCTTCTAGAGCAGAGCAGGACTCGACACGTAATAATCTGTGAACCAAGTCAGCTGATGGTAAATTAAGATAAGCCATTTAATAATGACTTTGAAACAAACTGTTCAAAAGAACTGATTTGCTGAAACAAGTCGGACTTTTCATTACTCACATGGTGCGTGTCCACTGGCAAGCGTTTTCAATTTATTCTTATGGAAGTTGAGCTTCACGCTTGTGTGGTGAATTATGGGATTGACAGCAGACCGGAGAAAGTGCTGAGAGCAGCAAAGTGCAACAAAAGGTTAGGCACTTGACTTTATGCAAATATCAAGCAAATATCAGGTATCGATGTCTTTTTGCAAATATTATTTAAATATCAGGTATTGACATCTGTCTTGAGTGTTTAAAAATATGCAGGTTGTGCTGGTGTTGTGTCAAATTCCTACCCCTGCCAAATTATTACTCCCCTAGTAAGGGTTAGGATTAGGCAATCAGATATCGACTTCAGCGAGCGGGGTAATAATTTGGCAGGGAGTCGAAATTCGGCACAACACCGGAGTTTATGCTGGATTTAGTACATAAATCATATTGTTTACACATTGGACTCTTTGAAGTTGTCTCTTTCCAAATGTAATTGCTTGGATCTGTGATGAATATATTGCCCATGTGTTAAAAAAACAACAACAACAAAAAAAAACAGATTAAACACTCGGTAGACACACCCCAAAGTGTATCATGCTAGGAAGCCCCGCCCACAGCTTCACGTAACTGTACATTAAACATCAAATCTGATTGGCTGTGTCGCCTCAAAGAGCAGTTTCATTATAGTGTGGACAGACAAATTACTTGATGCTGGACGTTTGACTAGCTTTGTCAGCGGCATTTAATATTATATGACAGTATAAATTAGACTGTCACAGGAAATAATTTAAATTCCCTGAGTTTGGAAAAACAGTTTGTCACACGGCGTTGACACTTTCACACTTATAATGGCAGTCTGTGTGGGCAGTTTTTGTTGTTTGTTTGTTCATTTTTACAAACTGAGGGATGAGTTTAAATTATTTCCTGTGGTAAATGACAGTATTTCACAGACACTGTCGATACAGCTTAAATTTTATTGAACCCAGAACATTCCTTTAATGTTTTACTTGACTGTAGGTAGAAACATTGATCCCACTTTGGCAGTATTTCAGCTCTGGGTTTATTAAATTCTTTTATTTGCTTTCATTTTCTCATAAAAGTGAGAAAAGACATGGCGCCATGCACATATAGTCTAACACAGAGTAATGGTAATCTAATTATTAAGAAAAAGGCTTCTGTAGTAGGCCGACCGTACATCCACACCAGACAGTTGCCAGACCTGCATATGTCTCCTTAGGTTTAATAATGCCACGGCTAAGATGAACAAATTTAACCATTCTACCCGAGGCGTTAGTCTCTTACTCTTCTAGAGCAGAGACTTCTGACTTCTAGGCAGTCTGTTTATAGTCTAATGTAAATTCATATTCAAGGTCCATTTGTTGTTTAGTAAATTTTGCTTCCTGTTGAGGAAGAATAATGACATATAGGCTACTACTTGTTTAGCTGGTTTATGAGCTGACAGACTTGTGCAACTTAACTACATTTCCCATCATTCTCACTGGCATACACATAAAACATAAATTAGTGCTATAGAAAACCTTAAGGCCCCGATATACTCATGGCAAAGTTCTTTTTCATTCTTCGCTTAGGGGTAAAAAGAATTTTGAAATTCCCACACTGCTGAGAGCGATGTTTAGATGTAAACATGTGCTGCATGCTTTCCTCTCAATAACAAAATAAACACACAACAAAACTTAAAGTGGTTTGAAAAAAGCAGTTACGAAAGCATCTGATCATAGTGATGTGGATATGTTTGTTGTACCAGCTCTGCAACTCGGCACTTCAGTGAAGTCACATTACGTTATTCAGAACAGAACTTTATACAATAGATCGTTTTAAAGCAAGCAGCTTTACAGTATTAAACATGAAAACAAAAGTGCCAGTGTCTATTTCACTTAGAATTACTACTTCAAATTTTAATATAAAGTGGCTCTCCAGTGTGTTCATGTTTTCACTCACTGACATCTGACCTTGACAGACTGAATAGAAGAAATGAACCAGAGAAGATTTCCATGTCAAAGAAGGCAGAGCCTCAGCGCCCACACCTACCTATTACATCATCACCACCAACCAATGGTAGTTCAAATGTGTTTACCAGCCAGAACATACTTTTTTCCGGAAAGTTCACTTTGGCAAGATGTTTGACAACTCCAAAAACGAAAACCAAACAAACTTCATTTTGGCCTGATTTGATGTCACACCAGTTCGTCCTTCAATTTCACTTTAAGTATATTGAGGCCTTTAGTGCTAAAAAAGGAAAATCAAATTTTCTGGAAATTTCCAACCACAATCATTTGAATGCAAGTGAATCATGTCACCCATATTTCCCTGTTCACCTTTAAAGAACTAGTTGAACAGACCACGATGAGCAAGTCTCCTCTGTGTACTTACTATGCAAATCATGCCCCAATCCATTTTAAAACCCTTTTTATTGAATATTTTCCATTTCATGCTTTTGTTAATGCCTTAATATATCTTGGTCCCTTTGTGATGTCAGTTAATTTATTGCAATGTTCCCAATCCAACAGATGAATGATGTAGAACATTATTTAAAAAATATGTTGAATTAATCCAGGTGAATAAGGTCTTAAATAACAAAATATAGCATTATATAAATTTGGAAAATGATTCATATAAAAGATTTTCATTTTAAAATAAAAATAGAAAAATAATTGGTCGAGGCAATGGTGGCATCAATTTCCCTTCTTTCTTTCATGCCCCCTCTCCAGGGCACTTATTCATAATTGATGTGCAGGTAATCCTTTGGGGTCTCTAGGGGACAGATATTGTGGAGGAGAGAGAAAAAGAGTCGAAATGACTCAACATGAAAATAGTGAATAATATATTGTAATGTAATATAATATTACACCAGAAAAAGAAGATTATATTAAATATGTTCTAACTGGTTTTGGTGCAAGAAACCCTAACATAAGTCTACTTCATTGGGAAAAATAGAAAAATAGTCTTTTGTTCATCTTTCTTTAGTGTGTAATGTTGCTGTTTGAGCATGAAAAAGGTCTGCGAAGTTAGAAAGCACAAAGTCAATCCAAAGGGAGTCATTCTCTACATCAGTGCGCACTGTTTCTGAACTCCCTGAAATGCCCCCATTGTAGTCTTGAGTTTTCTTCCGGGAACGAACATGTCACAATAACCCTCATTTAAATAATTCCCGCCTGAGGCATATACAAAATAAAGGGGCGGGGTCTGGTTGAGTTGAGTTAGTAGTATGTTGAAACTCATGGTTATGGTAAGGGGCGTGGCATTTCCCCAAACATGCTCGAAGCGCTTGACCAATCACAACACATTGATTCAGCTGACCAATCAGAGCACATTGTGCTTTTCAGAAGGAGGGGCTTCATATAGACAGGAACTAAACAGAGCGTTACTGACAGAATAGTATGAGAGGTGCTGCAACAATGTCAAATATGTGGGAAAAAAATGTTTTTGAACATCAAGCATGCAAACCTGTCTAGTAGAGCCCAAAAACATAATCAAGACTTTGAAAGAGAGCAAAATAGGTACCCTATAAAGAGCACTGTTACTCTGTATGTTATTGAATTGTGATTCATACGTAGATAGCCACACTGGGAGATACAATGTGCATTTCATTACCAAAGTACAAGGTGTCCAGTGCCATTGCACCATTCAATCACATCAGTTTACTCAGTGCTGACATACACTTCCTCTTTCCCATATCAGTCAACGCAAGATGCTAATTCACACGCTGACCCTAATGTTCCCACTGTCTGAAACCCAGACCTCAACCTTCCCCCGTAATCACCAAAACACACACACGCACACACACACTCACACAAACAGAATAATTGACTTGAGGGTATAAAGACAGAGGGCAGTCATCAGCAGAGATGGGCCTGCAAATGTGCCGTAACCCAGAGGTTAGAATTGCTCCATTTTGGAAATTAATTTTCCACAAGCTATTTTTTTTTCTTTAAATATTTTTTCTTTTTTAAAGCATGAAATGACTTGGAGGGTTCGCCTCTGGGCCACCTAAAGCAGTGTTTCCCAAACCTGTTCCTGGAGGCCCACTAACAGTGCACATTTTGGATGTCTCCCTTATCTGACCCATATATTTTTGGTCTTGAAGTCTCTACTAACGAGCTGATGAGTTGAATCAGCTGTGTTTGATTAGGAAGAGTTTGAAAATGTGTAGTGCTGGTGTGCCTCCAGGAACAGGATTGGGAAACACTGCTCTAAAGCACGGGTGCATCAGTTGCTCCACCCTAAGATAATAATTTGGAACACAGTGTATATACAGGGCCAGTGTTTACATATATAGTTTGCCAGGTGTACTTGGGTAAATTGAAGATTTATCATAAGATTTGTGAGTAATTTACAGCACGAGAAAACTCGGTCAGATAAAGGCTAATTAAGGAAAGTTTCTGTAAAAAAACAAAACAATTAGTTGTATTAAAACGACAGCTATAAAAACAGGTATTTGCTGCTGATGTCACTGGAGTCTCAAAAACCGCTCCATGTAGGCTAGTAGTTGTGCGTAAAGTTGCATTTCAGACACCTCTAACCAAAGCTCACGAAGAGTAATGTTTACATTGGGCATATGTCACTTGCATTTACAGTATATTTACAGTTCTTAATTGATGGAGTGTGTAGCTTTTAATTTCTAAAACAACCATGTAGGAAGACACATCATGGCCATATTCCAGGATGACAATGTCAAGATTCATCAGGCTCAAAGAATGGTTGGGAGGAAGCATGAAGAATCTCAAATATTCTATCTGCTAGTTATATACTGTATATACAATTGTCGTCCATTATGGATTGAATGTGGCCCTTATCATTTTGAAGTTGAGTACCTCTTTATTGTGCTGTGTAGCTGAGGAGGGCTATCACAATGAACATATGATTCTACATTAGACGTTTTAAATTGTGAAGAGCATTTTTGCCGCCTCTGTAGCCCACTCTGATTTTTGAGGCACTGCTGGATGCATTAGTACCTTTATGCTTTCCAAACCCCCAACCACCCTTTCCTGCCAAATAAGAGCCATTTTGTCAATTACGTTCTTCCAGAGTCACTTTAGCTAAATCCACACTTCACAGCTAATTAAGAAGAATGCTGCGCTCTTGTGTGCCCCATGCGTGGTAAAAGAGTCGCATTTTGCATGCCAATGCATATGGCAAAAGCCTTTCTTTTTGTTTCCAGTAAAAACATCTAAATGGAGCTAAACCAATGCTATGTTGCTAAAACATTAGCTAGATAATGATAATGAAATAGTGTCATTTTTGATTTCATGTTTATTTAAAACTTTATCTGTTTTAACTTGGTCATTGCCTTTGTTTTTTATCTAGCCAGCAATGTGTGTTGCTAACAGCAGTGTTTCTCTATATTCACGCTTGATTCAAGGTTTAGTCATCTACATAGTGTCATTAGGTTGTGATTGTGACGCAGACACTCTCCGGATATCCTATTGGCTGATATTTTTCAGCTGTTGGCTCTTCAGCTTATTAGCGCTGACGCATTTGTGGAGTATCTGGAGCTCAGCATCCCTCCGCCCTCCAGAATCATTTCCTTTTGTCTTTATCTTCTGACAGCATTCATACATTGTGCGTGTAATCGCATGAGCTAATATCTAACTGCTATGCACAGCTTCCCGAAACAATATTAGTTAATCAGTCCTCCGCCCAGAGCACAAGAGTTACAGCTATTGCACGTTACACAGAGCTCTCATTCAAATGTAGACAACAGGGTAGAAATAAGCATGATCATTTTATTAAAATTACCACACCTATTTGTACTTAATTCAATACTAATACCACTCCTATTTGTAATTAATTCAGTACTAATTGAGATATATATATATATACAGGTGCTGGTCATATAATTAGAATATCATCAAAAAGTTGATTTATTTCATTAATTCCATTCAAAAAGTGAAACTTGTATATTATATTCATTCATTACTCACAGACTGATATATTTCAAATGTTTATTTCTTTTAATTTTGATGATTATAACTGACAACTAAGGAAAATCCCAAAATCAGTATCTCAGAAAATTAGAATATTGTGAAAAGGTTCAATATTGAAGACACCTGATGCCACACTCTAATCAGCTAATTAACTCAAAACACCTGCAAAGGCCTTTAAATGGTCTCTCAGTCTAGTTCTGTAGGCTACACAATCATGGGGAAGACTGCTGACTTGACAGTTGTCCAAAAGACGACCATTGACACCTTGCACAAGGAGGGCAAGACACAAAAGGTCATTGCAAAAGAGGCTGGCTGTTCACAGAGCTCTGTGTCCAAGCACATTAATAGAGAGGCGAAGGGAAGGAAAAGATGTGGTAGAAAAAAGTGTACAAGCAATAGGGATAACCGCACCCTGGAGAGGATTGTGAAACAAAACCCATTCAAAAATGTGGGGGAGATTCACAAAGAGTGGACTGCAGCTGGAGTCAGTGCTTCAAGAACCACTACGCACAGACGTATCCAAGACATGGCTTTCAGCTGTCGCATTCCTTGAACAACAGACTCTTGAACAACAGACAGGGTCAGAAGCGTCTCGCCTGGGCTAAAGACAAAAAGGACTGGACTGCTGCTGAGTGGTCCAAAGTTATGTTCTCTGATGAAAGTAAATTTTGCATTTACTTTGGAAATCAGGGTCCCAGAGTCTGGAGGAAGAGAGGAGAGGCACACAATCCACGTTGCTTGAGGTCCAGTGTAAAGTTTCCACAGTCAGTGATGGTTTGGGGTGCCATGTCATCTGCTGTAGAGCCCTGCACGGGCCACAAATCTTGGCCCTAGCCTGGCCCGAGACGCTCAGGCCTTAGCCCGGCCCGTGTCCGTCAGCTTGTCAGAATTTTCGGCCCGAGCCCGAGCCCGACTGGAGCCCGGTTTTTTTTTTTTTTTTTTTTTTT
>RJVU01053127.1:13249651-13263989 GCA_003731715.1 Anabarilius grahami | reverse complement strand
TGTATATATATATATATATATATAAGACTTCAGATGCAAAAGCCTCTAAGTGCCATCTGAAATTATCTTCTAAAATGAGCATTTTTATCAAGCTTGTATGTTTAGGGTCAGTAATTTCATTCTAATAGCAATGAAAAGGACCTATTAATTGCCATTAGAATGAAATTACTGACCCTAAACATACAAGCTTGATAAAAATGCTCATTTTAGAAGATAATTTCAGATGGCACTTAGAGGCTTTTGCATCTGAAGTCTTATATATATATATATATATATACACTTTAAAAAAAACAAAAACAAAAAAAACAATATATATATTATTTTTTTGTCTTGCAAAGGAACCACACAACCTCTGTGTTTGTCAAGAGATTGTAATTGGATCAAAAGATTTACCATCGAAAATACAATATGTGCTGCTCATCGTCTATGATGGTATTTTCTGCAGGGTTCCAATTTGAAAGGCAATAAGTTATAAAAAATTACCTCACACCCCCATACAAAACAGTTATCATCTGAATAGGCCTTACGAGAACATTATCGATGGCCATCTTATCTCATATATTCACTAAATGGATCTGTTTTGTGTAGCTGTTCATTCTAGGATGGATTATAGACTGGGTCAATGAAACCAGTCCCCTGGGGGCCTCTGACAGTCAGGGGCCCAGCTGAGAGGCCAACAACAGGAAACAAGCCACTGCATATGTAAAATTTATAGATGGACAGGACTTGAATGTATGCCAGAACCTTATGACCCATGTAACTAGATAGCATTTTTAGGCATCACAGTTGTGCTCCAGATGTGAAAGCTCCTATAGGCAAACAACATGTAGATGAATAGCATACACCTATTGCTGCGAAGATAATCCCAGAATGCTCAGTACAAAAATGTCAAATTAAAAATCCAGTCAATTATCGGCCATCTTGGTTACTTTTATATACTTACAATTAATTTAATACTGAAAAGTTTGTTAAAAAATAGTTCGGTGCAATTAAAAAATAATTTTACCCAATGTGTGTAGAATGTTAACAACATTAATCTCCTTGTGGAGTGTAATTTTTAAGGTTTACAGAGTTGCTCCAAATCAGTCAAATCAGTTCCATTTCAGTTAGTACACTGCAAGTGATTAAAATGATGTATTAATTAATTTCTCTAAGATAATGATCAACAATTTACAGAGGACCTATTATTCTTTTTTATGTTCATCTTTCTTTAGTGTGTAATGTTGCTGTTTGAGCATGAAAAAGGTCTGCAAAGTTACAAAGCACAAAGTCAATCCTGAACTTTCAGTTTCTGAACTCCCTGAAACCCCTCCAAACCCCTCACATCACAATATCCCTCATTTAAATAACTGCCGCCCAAGGCATATACAAAATAAAAGGGGCAGGGCCTGGTTGAGTTGAGTTAGTAGTGTGTTGAAACTTGTGGTTATGTTAAGGGGTGTGACATTTCCCAAACATCCTCGAAACACTTGACCAATCACAACACACTGATCCAACCAACCAATCCGAGCACATTGCGCTTTTCGGAAAGGAGGGGCTTCATAGAGACAGGAACTTAACAGAGTGTTACTGACAGACTGGGAAGAGAGGTGCTGCAACAATGTCAATGTGGCAAGCAGGGCGGGGACAAGAGCCGTAGGAACGGAGCGAGGTGCTGGAGTGACAGATGTTGGACGGATGCTCGCTGTCGTCCGCTTGGTCCAAGAAGGGGTGGCTGCCATCCGTGAGGGGACGGAGGAATCACTGCCATTCACCCGTGGCCAGACCTGCTGCCGTCCAACATGATAAGGAGGAGCAGGCAGAGCGAGGGAATTGGGGGCTAGCTGTCAGGCGCCCGTAGCCGGAGGAGCCTTCATCGTCCACCAGAGGGCACAGGAGTATGAAGCTGTCCACAGAGGAGCATCCAATACCATTGAGGACCAAGCGGCAGTGTGTTCTGGGAACCGAAAACTTTTCTTTTTCCTCTCTCGTCTCTGTCTCTCCTCATCCTTCCGTCTCCTTTTCTCCAGGCCTGGGACATTTATGTTTGTGTTTTTGTTTTAGTTTATGCGGCAGTTGTCTGTGAGGGGCTGCTGCTTTACTTTCGTTTTGTTGTTTAGGTTTATTTTATTGTTAAAGTAATGGCTAACGTTCTCTGGTTCCCGCCTCCTCCTTCCCTTATCAACAAACCTTTGTTACAGTCAAATATGTGAAAAATAATTTTTTTGAACATTCAAGCATGAAAACCTATTCTATAAGAGCCCAAAAACAAGTCAATCAATAAGTTCTCTTTAAAAATGTACACAAATAACAATCTTCACAAATTGTTTATTTTTGTTGTTGAAAATGGTAAATTAAGGTTAATTGGGACATTGAAATCTCAATGGCAAAAAGTGTCTTACCTGAATTAATCATGTACAGTGTGCACATATTAATTTAAATAATGGTCAGATTACACACACACACACACACACACACACACATAACATTTTATCTTTGCAGTCATTTATATGTAAAGTTTTTGACATTATTATATGGTGTGACTGCCCCTTTGTTTTTATTGAATGGGAATGCTAACAGACCACATTTCTCAGGTAATATAGACCTCGTCGGGTTGTACACGTGTGTGTATATGTGTGTGTGAGGTGACAGCGGTACCTGTTGGGACAGTTTAATATCCTCTCTACCCACAGAGCTCTGCTGAGAAGAGATGGCACAGGACACAGCTAATGTGGTTGTGTCTGCTATTAGCCCCTGGGCGATACAACCATCCTTGCTCTCTCTCTCTCTGTGACCATTAGGAGAACAGCAGGGGACCTCAGCATTAGACAGAGTGGCAAGAGGGCAGCACCCTCCCCCATTTTTGTCATTAAAATGCATTAACCTTCTCTGAACAGACCGCCATGTGAGGAGAGCTTTCCCTGATGGAAAATACTTTTACATATAGACTCTTTCACAGCTCTTTGATTACAGGGCGCCTCTTCTCTGAAGGCTCGTCTGAAAGCAGCCCTCTGATCAGAATGCAGCGTGTTTTTCATATAGGCACCTCAGATGCATCTGGAATATCTTCTGCTTTCATTTAACCGTCATACACGGGCATTGTCATGGAAACGATTCCCTCCAGTCTATAGTATATGGAGAAAGAGGAGATAATTGCGTGTGTGAGAGTTGGGGGTGGGCGGGGTTTGCACTTCAAACCAAACTGTTTGCCATCATTCATTTAATTTGTTCAGTGGCATCTCAGATTAATGCTTCGCTTCAGGACTGATACATAACCTGCTCTTCACAAAAAAAACGCTAACTTCAGAAGCGTTAAACAGATAAATAATGTGATAAAACCCGCAGCTAGCTTCCTCTCAGATTGTTGAGCCAAGTGGTCTATATATACAGTGGGAACGGAAAGTATTCAGACCCCCTTACATTTTTCACTCTTTGTTATATTGCAGCCATTTGCTAAAATCATTTAAGTTCATTTTTTTCCCTCATTAATGTACACACAGCACCCCATATTGACAGAAAAACACTGAAATATCACATGGTCCTAAGTATTCAGACCCTTTGCTCAGTATTTAGTAGAAGCACCCTTTTGATCTAATACAGCCATGAGTCTTTTTGGGAAAGATGCAACAAGTTTTTCACACCTGGATTTGGGGATCCTCTGCCATTCCTCCTTGCAGATCCTCTCCAGTTCTGTCAGGTTGGATGGTAAACGTTGGTGGACAGCCATTTTTAGGTCTCTCCAGAGATGCTCAATTGGGTTTAAGTCAGGGCTCTGGCTGGGCCATTCAAGAACAGTCACGGAGTTGTTGTGAAGCCACTCCTTCGTTATTTTAGCTGTGTGCTTAGGGTCATTGTCTTGTTGGAAGGTAAACCTTCGGCCCAGTCTGAGGTCCGGAGCACTCTGGAGAAGGTTTTCATCCAGGATACCCCTGTACTTGGCCGCATTCATCTTTCCCTCGATTGCAACCAGTCGTCCTGTCCCTGCAGCTGAAAAACACCCCCACAGCATGATGCTGCCACCACCATGCTTCACTGTTGGGACTGTATTGGACAGGTGATGAGCAGTGTCTGGTTTTCTCCACACATACCGCTTAGAATTAAGGCCAAACAGTTCTATCTTGGTCTCATCAGACCAGAGAATCTTATTTCTCACCATCTTGGAGTCCTTCAGGGGTTTTTAAGCAAACTCCATGAAGGCTTTCATGTGTCTTGCATTGAGGAGAGGCTTCCGTCGGGCCACTCTGCCATAAAGCCCCGACTGGTGGAGGGCTGCAGTGATGGTTGACTTTCTACAACTTTCTCCCATCTCCCGACTGCATCTCTGGAGCTCAGCCACAGTGATCTTTGGGTTCTTCTTTACCTCTCTCACCAAGGCTCTTCTCCCCCGATAGCTCAGTTTGGCCGGACGGCCAGCTCTAGGAAGGGTTCTGGTCATCCCAAACGTCTTCCATTTAAGGATTATGGAGGCCACTGTGCTCTTAGGAACCTTAAGTGCAGCAGAAATTTTTTTGTAACCTTGGCCAGATCTGTGCCTTGCCACAATTCTGTCTCTGAGCTCTTCAGGCAGTTCCTTTGACCTTCAGTTCCTTTTCTGTCAATATGGGGTGCTGTGTGTACATTAATGAGGAAAAAAAAAAAATGAACTTAAATGATTTTAGCAAATGACTGCAATATAACAAAGAGTGAAAAATTTAAGGGGGTCTGAATACTTTCCGTACCCACTGTATATATTTTATCATTTATATATTTTAGACATTTTCTAATAAAACTATTGTTTCCATCTTCAAAATTTAGTTTTTATCATTTAACTATTATTATTTTATTATATTTTTACCAAAAACAATTAAGACATTTATGAGGGGGATGAAAATATGTATGGTGTTCTGAAATGAGAAGGCAAACTGTAATGATGGGTCGGATGACAGAGGATCCATTTGCAGTTTTATTAAGATCGTTAGTGTTAAACAAGGGCAAGACAGTACCGTAATCGGGGACAGGCAAAGGTCGGGGCTGGCAGCAGACAGGCATAAACAGGTCACAGGCAGAGTTCAAGACAGGCGGCTAACAATCACAAGGTCGATAAACAGGCAAGAGTCGAGGTAGGTGGCAAGGTTCCGCAGAGATAGGCAGTCCAGGTAATAACAGAAGTTCAGTCCACAATAAACGCTCAGAAATGATCACTACAGCAAATCAAGACTTCGCGACTGAGAGTGTGTGTGTGTGTGTCTTAAATAGTGTGCGTGTGATATGGTGCAGGTGCAGGTGCATGGGTGATCAGTCCCAGGAATGCGGGCCTATGGGAAATGGAGTCCAGATACGAACAGTCAATATTCAGGGGATGGCTCCCTCCGGTGGTCCGGAGGATGCGCCGGAGAAGCTGTATTCGTGACAGAGCCCCCACCCTGCGAGCGGCTCCTGACGCGAGGAGGCGGGTGCCGAGGCCTTCCACGAGGTCACGGGGCCGGTCTCTCCGGATGCGTCCGGTGGAATTCTTCCACAAGAGTGGGGTCCAGGATGTCATTCGCGTTGACCCAGGATCGCTCCTCTGGACCGTACCCCTCCCAGTCAACGAGATACTGGAGCCTCGGACCCCGGCGCCGGGAATCGAGTAGCCCTCGAACTTGGTAAGCCTCCTTGCCCTCGATCATCAGTGGTGGGGGATGTGGACCCTCAGCCTCCTCCGGCCCCCCTCTCGGACCCCCGGAGGGTTTCAGCAGGGAAACATGAAAAGTGGGAGAAATGGGATAATTAGCAGGTAAATCTAGGCGGAATGATACTGGGGTAATTTGTTTGAGAATTTGAAAAGGCCCGACATACCTGGGACTGAGTTTCTTGCTTGGGAGTCTCATTCATAGGTCCCGGGTGGACAACCAGACCCATTGACCGACGGCATACTGAGGATTGGGTCGGCGATGACGATTAGCCTGCTCCTCCTGTCTCCTGAGCGCTCGTTGTAGATGATGAGCCAGATTCCAGGTCTCTTCACTCCCTTGCATCCAGGAGCTGACTGCAGGAAGTTCAGACGGTTCCCCTGACCAAGGGAACATGGGTGGTTGGAAGCCTAGGACGCACTGGAAGGGGGTCATTCCCGTAGACGGTTTGCGTAGAGAATTCTGTGCATATTCTGCCCACATCAGATAGCGACTCCATTCAGATTGTTGTTTCTGACAGTAAGTCCGTAGAAATCGTGTGAGCTCTTGGTTAAGTCGTTCAGTTTGACCATTCGATTTGGGGTGATAGCCTGATGTGAGACTAATGTTTATGTTGAGGTTTTTAAAGAATGCAGTCCAAACCTGTGACGTGAACTGGTGACCCCTGTCTGACACAATATCCTCAGGTAATCCATACAGACGGAATACATAGTTACATAACAATTCAGCGGTTTCGAGAGCTGTGGGCAGTTTGGGAAGAGGAATCAAGCGGCAGGCTTTAGAGAATCGATCAACTACAGTTAGAATGGTGGTGTTTCCCTGAGAAGGTGGTAAGTCGGTAACAAAGTCTATGGCAATGTGTGACCAGGGGCGTTGAGGAATGGGTAGAGGTTGTAATAAACCAGCGGGTGCTTGGTGTGATGATTTTGATGTTTGACAGGCTGTGCATTGTTGGATGAATTTTGTGGGGTCTTGAGGCATGGTTTCCCACCAGAATCGGTTCTGAAGTAGATTGAGTGTAGCAGTGATTCCAGGATGGCCAGAGCTGAGTGAATCATGGACGTGGTGCAGAACCCTCTCTCTTAGAGGTGCTGGTACATAGATTCGGTCAGGTGGACAGGTAGCGGGCGGAGCAGTTTGTTCGTTGGTTTGTGTGAGTTCGGTGATTATGTCCCATTGTATGGGTGCAAGAAGAAGAGCTTCTGGAATGATTCGTTCTTCGGGTTGAACTTGATCAATGTTTTCGGTTTGGCGTGATAGTGCGTCTGCTTTAGTGTTTTTGGAACCAGGTCTATAGGTGACGTGGAACTGGAATCGCGTGAAGAACATGGCCCAGCGTGCTTGGCGGGGATTCAGGCGTTTTGCGGTGCGGAGGTACTCTAGATTCTTGTGGTCAGTGAGAACGGTGAATGGATGCTTGGCTCCCTCCAGCCAATGACGCCACTCTTCAAGGGCCGCCTTCATGGCTAACAGTTCCCTGTCCCCTACGTCATAATTCCGCTCAGCAGCGGATAGTTTGCGTGAGTAGAAAGCACAAGGAAACATTTTCCCTGGGTTGCCCTGCCGTTGAGATAAAATAGCCCCAATGCCTGTATTAGAAGCATCCACCTCGACTATAAAAGGAAGTTCAGGGTTTAGGTGATGAAGGATAGGAGCGGTAGTGAAACGGTTCTTTAATTCTTGAAAGGCTTGGGTTGCTTCTTCAGACCAAGACAGACGAGAGGATGTGCGTTTGGTCATGGCAGTCAAGGGAGCCGCTACACCGCTGAAGTTGCGAATAAAGCGTCTGTAGAAGTTTGCGAAACCCAGGAATCGTTGTAGTTCCTTCAGAGTATGTGGTTTGGGCCAATCAAGTACAGCTCTCACTTTGTTGTCATCCATGGCCACCCCATCTGAACTGATGACGTAACCTAAGAAGGTAGTGGAGGTTTGATGGAACTCACACTTCTCTGCTTTGGCGTACAGTTGATGATTGATCAATCTTTGTAGAACCGCCCTTACATGTTGGATGTGTTCTTCGATGGAATCGGAATAAATCAGAATATCGTCAATATATACTATAACCCAGTGATTCAGCAGGTCTCTGAAGACGTCATTGATGTAGGACTGGAACACAGCGGGACTGTTGGACAGGCCGAACGGCATAACAAGGGTCTCATAGTGTCCAGTGGTCGTCGAGAAGGCCGTTTTCCATTCGTCCCCTTCTCGAATGCGAATGAGATTGTAGGCACATCGGAGGTCAAGTTGTGTGAAGAATCTTGCCTGTCTGAGCTGTTCAAGGGCTGCTGGTACGAGAGGTAGGGGATGCCATCGAACTTCTCTGGAAGTGCCAGACGAGGGTTCATGGCCGGTGGACTGCTGTGCAAAGGTGTGGGCGGAACAACAGGTGCTGGAATGGAAGTCTCGGTAGGATTGAGACGCAGGCCCTGGAGTGTTCTCACCAGCTCTTCTGTGAGGGACGTGAGGCGTGAGAGTTGGAGATGGTGCATGGCCAGTTGATTGGCCTGGGCAGACAATTCAGTAGAAATCTGGGCCAAAGCTGCTGGATCGCTGGATGGCGAAGTCTTCTGTAATGATGGGTCGGAGGACAGAGGATCCATTTGCAGTTTTATTAAGATCGTTAGTGTTAAACAAGGGCAAGACAGTACCGTAATCGGGGACAGGCAAAGGTCGGGGCTGGCAGCAGACAGGCATAAACAGGTCACAGGCAGAGTTCAAGACAGGCGGCTAACAATCACAAGGTCGATAAACAGGCAAGAGTCGAGGTAGGCGGCAAGGTTCAGCAGAGATAAGCAGTCCAGGTAATAACAGAAGTTCAGTCCACAATAAACGCTCAGAAATGATCACTACAGCAAATCAAGACTTCGCAACTGAGAGTGTGTGTGTGTGTCTTAAATAGTGTGCGTGTGATGTGGTGCAGGTGCATGGGTGATCAGTCCCAGGAATGCGGGCCTATGGGAAATGGAGTCCAGATACGAACAGTCAATATTCAGGGGATGGCTCTCTCCGGTGGTCCGGAGGATGCGCCGGAGAAGCTGTATTCGTGACACAAACAATGATCTCAGATTTAATTTTTTTTTTTTTTTTTTATAAAATCAAATGTAAATTCATATCCGTTACTTTTAACGTTGTCACATTTTCCTCATTAAATGAACATTACATTACATCAAAAAAGAAAAAAAGAATAAAAGAAACCAAATACAATTATATTTTGTATTTTTACATTAACAATTAATGTTCTATTTATTAAAACCAAGTCAATCTCATCAAGTTAGTGTTTTAAGCATTTTTACATATTCAAAAATAATAACTAAAGGCAGTAACAATTTCACCCTCTATGGTAATATGATGTCAATGAAGAAAAAATTATTTGTGGTGTTTTTTCCTGCTTAAAATTGGACACTATTACAATATCAATAAACATTATCATTAATTTTTTATTTATTTATTTTTAAAAGTTCATTTAAAAGTCTAATTTTATTAAAATCAAACTAAAATAGACTATTATGTTGCCTGAAGGCAACTTTGTACCAGAGGGTTAAACAATATATTTTATTTGTGTATTGATTTTCAGGTGTTCTTTTTAATAGTCACCTTATTTCGGATCATCAGTCATGCTCGGTAAACACTGTCTGTAACAGACACGAAGATGCATCTTTAATTTCACCAAGCTGATTGCTCACTAAAAGTCATCATGTTTTCAGGTTTTTCACATTTGATTTTGTGACATAAAGTGGTGATATCTAAGTGGGTGAGCTGTTTACTTACTTTTTAATTTAGTCTTCCGATTGATGCCATAATTTTGTTCATTCAAACTGATGCGCGAAATGAGCATGTAAACAAGTGGCAGGATTTATCTCTCAAACCAATCATATCCAATCATAATCGATCATATCCAATCATAGCGCGATGGAGGCATTGCCTCCTCTCACGTGACTTTCCCACATTCATTCTCTATTACCCACTGCACGCTTTAGGGGCTCTGTTCATTCTCTATAAGCTTAAAGGAGGCACGAGAGATGCGGACTTTACCTGCGGGTGTCGCAATTGGACAGTGCTCCTTTAGAAATACGAGTGACTTGTACACTTTTTATTGTCAAATTTTGTAATATTTGCATTGTTTTATTTTTGTAATATGGATTATTTTCTTTCTCCCTTGCCTCCTCGGAGGAAACTTCCCTGATATATATATATAAAAATCAGTATTTAGTGTGACCTCCAGGACTTCTCATATTTTGTAAGTTTTCTTGGCCTTCCAGTCCTTTTCCATTCCATTTAGGTTTAAGAGAGCCAGTTCCTGCTATTGCTCAAGTGTAAGGGGAGGTCACTAAATACTTGCCACTTTAGCCTATAGATGTCGTTTTTTCCCTGTTTTTTTCTTCTGATTTTTTCTTTCTGTTTTTTAATACTGCATACACATTTCCTGTATTTTCTGGGACTGAGAATAATTATATAGCACATATAATCATTATACCATCGCTCAAACAACATCTAATGGTGGCTTAAGACTTTTGCAGTACTGTGTATATATATGTATATATTTGTACATATATATACTGTATATATATATACAGTACAGTCCAAAAGTTTGGAACCACTAAGATTTTTTATGTTTTTAAAAGAAGTTTCGTCTGCTCACCAAGGCTACATTTATTTAATTAAAAATACAGTAAAAACAGTAATATTGTGAAATATTATTACAATTTAAAATAACTGTTTTCTATTTGAATATATTTCACAAAGTAATTTATTTCTGTGATGGCAAAGCTGAATTTTCAGCATCGTTACTCCAGTCTTCAGTGTCACATGATCCTTCAGAAATCATTCTAATATGCTGATCTGCTGCTCAAGAAACATTTAATGTGTACAATTGTACAAAATATTTGTGTACAATATTTTTTTTCAGGATTATTTGATGAATAGAAAGTTCAAAAGAACAGTGTTTATCTGAAATCTAATCTTTAGTAACATTATAAATGTCTTTACTGCCACTTTTGATTGATTTAATGCATCCTTGCTGAATAAAAGTATTCATTTCTTTAATTTCTTTTCAAAAAAATAAAAATAAAAATTCTTACTGACCCCAAACTTTTGAACGGTAGTGTATAATGCTACAGAAGCTTTGTATTTCAGATAAATGCTGTTCTTTTGAACTTTCTATTCATCAAGGAATCCTGAAAAAAAAAGTACACAACTGTTTTCAACACTGAAAATAATCATAAATGTTTATTGAGCAGCAAATCAGCATATTAGAATGATTTCTGAAGGATCATGTGACACTGAAGACTGGAGTAACGATGCTGAAAATTCAGCTTTGCATCACAGGAATAAATTACTTTGTCAAATATATTTAAATAGTACACAGTTATTTTAAATTGTAATAATATTTCACAATATTACTGTTTTTTACTGTATTTTTAATTAAATAAATGTAGCCTTGGTGAGCAGACGAAACTTCTTTTAAAAACATTAAAAATCTTAGTGGTTCCAAACTTTTGGACTGTACTGTATATATATGTGTATATATATATCCGAACAAAAAGGGCTGTTTTTATTCTTCAGATTAAAAATGCATCAGTTGGATGCAAAATAAGAACCTTTTAGTTATCCAAACTTGTAGAACCCAAAATGAATGGTTTTAACTGTGCAAAGCAAGATGAATTAAGATGAATCTAGAATAAGTGCACAAATTCATCTTATCTCATGTTTAAAACATTCTGAGCGCCTTAGTGTGGAGGGTTATGCAATAATGCTCACTGCTGAATATATAAATTTAGTATTAAATACCTTCTTTAAAGCCAAAGAGAGCTAATACAGGCAGAAAGAGGAACAGAGAGAGTGACAAATTGATGAACTGCTGGAATTAATGAGATGTTGACATGCAAGGGGTCAAACTCTTGCTGTGGAAGTTTAACGGCAAAAGCAATATGCAAATTCTACATGAATATTCTCTGTCTTTTTTATCTCTTTCATGCTTAATGGTAATGGATACCCCAAGGGAAACCATAAATCTTGATCTTCCTTTGCCTTATGGAAATATGTTCACCTTAATGAACTGTTGATTTTCAGATGGCAAATACGAAATGTGTGACTGATAATCTTGATGAGCTGAAAAATGTTGTTTACTTTTCACTATGCAAAGAGGAACTGTAGTTATTTTTCAGTTCGATTAAAGTAGCATAATCTGATGAACTGATGATGATCTGTAAATATTTTCTGTTGTTTTATCCTGGAGGAATCATGTTGACCAGGGATGCACAACATAAAATATGCCACAACACAATGGAATTAATAGAAAATACATTTTTCAAAGGCATTTTAAAGTCACCCCAGAAGTGCTCTGTAGTTTGACTACTTGTGTATTCTATAAAGGAAAAAGGTGTGTTGCTCATTGCTCATCCATGGCAGTTTCACAAGATTGTGCTGGTCATATAATTAGAATATCATCAAAAAGTTGATTTATTTCATTAATTCCATTCAAAAAGTGAAACTTGTATATTATATTCATTCATTACACACAGACTGATATATTTCAAATGTTTATTTCTTTTAATTTTGATGATTTTAACTGACAACTAAGGAAAATCCCAAATTCAGTATCAGAAAATTAGAATATTGTGAAAAGGTTCAATATTGAAGACACCTGGTGCCACACTCTAATCAGCTAATTAACTCAAAACACCTGCAAAGGCCTTTAAATGGTCTCTCAGTCTAGTTCTGTAGGCAACACAATCATGGACGAGCATTGACACCTTGCACAAGGAGGGCAAGACACAAAAGGTCATTGCAAAAGAGGCTGGCTGTTCACAGAGCTCTGTGTCCAAGCACATTAATAGAGAGGCAAAGGGAAGGAAAAGATGTGGTAGAAAAAAGTGTACAAGCAATAGGGATAACGGCACCTTGGAGAGGATTGTGAAACAAAACCCATTCAAAAATGTGGGGGAGATTCACAAAGAGTGGACTGCAGCTGGAGTCAGTGCTTCAAGAACCACTACGCACAGATGTATTCAAGACATGGGTTTCAGCTGTCGCATTCCTTGTGTCAAGCCACTCTTGAACAACAGACAGCGTCAGAAGCGTCTCGCCTGGGCTAAAGACAAAAAGGACTGGACTGCTGCTGAGTGGTCCAAAGTTATGTTCTCTGATGAAAGTAAAATTTTGTATTTCCTTTGGAAATCAGGGTCCCAGAGTCTGGAGGAAGAGAGGAGAGGCACACAATCCACGTTGCTTAAGGTCCAGTGTAGTTTCCACAGTCAGTGATGGTTTGGGGTGCCATGTCATCTGTTGGGGTTGGTCCACTGTGTTTTCTGAGGTAAAAAGGGCAACGCAGCCGTATACCAGGAAGTTTTAGAGCACTTCATGCATCATGCTGATCGACTCCATGCCATGCCGCATTGCTGCATTAATTCAGGCAAAAGGAGCCCCAACTAAGTATTGAGTGCTGTACATGCTCATACTTTTCATGTTCATACTTTTCAGTTGGCCAAGATTTCTAAAAATCCTTTCTTTGTATTGGTCTTAAGTAATATTCTAATTTTCTGAGATACTGAATTTGGGATTTTCCTTAGTTGTCAGTTATAATCATCAAAATTAAAAGAAATAAACATTTGAAATATATCAGTCTGTGTGTAATGAATGAATATAATATACAAGTTTCACTTTTTGAATGGAATTAGTGAAATAAATCAACTTTTTGATGATATTCTAATTATATGACCAGCACCTGTATTTGAAATGATTTTCCTCAGAGAAAGAAAAACAGACAAAGACTGACCCAGTTCCTACAGTTGGGACAGAATGAGGACACATGCTCCTTATGCGTACCCTTAATCTGTCCATCTTGTATTTAAGATTCATGCGTCTTAAACAGGAAACTTGTATCAACATGAAGTAGGGCTCTACAGTAAGGATGGCCCAGGTACAGTGAGAAAGTGTTGGACCAGTTGACAGAACTGACACTTTTTTGTTAATGCAAAATAAAAATGTAGCAGTGCTGTCAAATCGATTAATCGCATCTAACATAAAAGTTTGTGTGTGTGTCTATATATACAGGTCCTTCTCAAAAAATTAGCATATTGTGATAAAGTTCATTATTTTCCATAATGTAATGATAAAAATTAAACTTTCATATATTTTAGATTCATTGCACACCAACTGAAATATTTCAGGTCTTTTATTGTTTTAATACTGATGATTTTGGCATACAGCTCATGAAAACACAAAATTCCTATCTCAAAAAATTAGCATATTTCATCCGACCAATAAAAGAAAAGTGTTTTTAATACAAAAAAAGTCAACCTTCAAATAATTATGTTCAGTTATGCACTCAATACTTGGTCGGGAATCCTTTTGCAGAAATGACTGCTTCAATGCGGCGTGGCATGGAGGCAATCAGCCTGTGGCACTGCTGAGGTGTTATGGAGGCCCAGGATGCTTCGATAGCGGCCTTAACACTAGAACCGCCGGGGGTCGCTGTATACCTAAAACCGCCATGCGGGTAAATTTTACCCACGCACATTACACCTGTTTTTATATGGCTAAACAACATGTTATTTCACTGTATTATGTCACTGTCTTCACAAAGAAGTGTCTAGAGTCATGAAATGATTATGTCTTGTCATCAACTAGCCTATATTTTTGTCCTGTTGTTTTATGTTCAAGGCTTTTTTTATGCAGGCTACACTAATCACTTTTCATAACGGTCAAGA
>RJVU01053127.1:13227289-13248036 GCA_003731715.1 Anabarilius grahami | reverse complement strand
TTAATTAGTTGATTCAGATGATTAGGTTAATAGCTCGTTTAGAGAACCTTTTCATGATATGCTAATTTTTTGAGATAGGAATTTTGGGTTTTCATCAGCTGTATGCCAAAATCATCAGTATTAAAACAATAAAAGACCTGAAATATTTCAGTTGGTGTGCAATGAATCTAAAATATATGAAAGTTAAATTTTTATCATTACATTATGGAAAATAATGAACTTTATCACAATATGCTAATTTTTTGAGAAGGACCTGTAGTACTATATACAGTATATGGCTGTATATTAGCATGGCTGTGGTTCGGCCATGGGCACGAACAACAATGGACATTGAACAGCAATATTTAAATTAACAACAATAGCCATTATAAAAGACATAAACACAAGTAAACAATAAACACAATCAAATAAATAAAAAAACTCAAGCAAACAATTTAGTCAAATGTACAAAAGAAGCGCTTTAGTACAGGATTTAGGTTAAATATAGCCTAAATATCGCGCCCGCGCCTCCATGTCATGATTGTCTGCTATATTTGCTTCTTATTTATTAAATCCAGGCAATTGGTTGATGAAACATTGATTAAAATGAAGATACAATTTTTACAAAACGAAATTCACTTTAAAGAAAGGCTTTCTACGAAACAAAACTTAAAGAAGTGGTCAAAATCATGTCTCCGCATATATTGCGCATCTTATGATGCATCTTACTCATGCTGTTCACTTTTCATAATCAAATAGATTAATTTAAAACATAACATAGGACTATTTAAACATAAATATGAAACTACGTTTTTCTTTAATGGCTACCAACACGTAGTACAGCTTAGAGAAATTTCATGTCGTGATCAAGAGCGGATCACAAGTCACGAGTCGGATCAAGAATAATTTATTTTTAGACTTATATTTAATATTAGGGGCATCCAAGTTATTTGACATATTTAATTTTTTAACGCAATAGTTACTTTCCCTAGTAATTAGTTACTTTTATAATGATGTAACTCAGTTACTAACTCAGTTACTATTTGTGAGAAGTAACTAGTAACTAATAACTGATTACTTTTTTTAAAGTAATGTGCCCAACACTGCCGATAAACAGCTTTAAATTGAAGTGTCTTTGTCAAAATACTAGTTTTAAAAGCCTGTGGCTGGGTGAGTAAATTGTACAATTAGGCATTTACAACAATAACAAGTTGACATGTCTAAACAAACCCAGAGGAGTCTGAACACATTAGCTCAATAGCAGGCGTGCGAATAGCACTGCGATTAGTGACATAAACAACATCAACAAGTGCTACAGGATTTTACACTGCTCTTGCTGTTGTGCCCAGCAGTAAGAATGGATTTTGGGAAATGCATCAGTACTCCATTTCGTTTCGAGAAACAAAGCTGAACCACTGACCTCCGCTCTCAATTTTCTCTTTCTCTTTTTGTCCGCCCAACTATGGATCGATTGAGGCTCTCAGGGAAATATCCAGCAGGGTAGGTCTGCTACACTAAACCTGTTCTCTCTTTCTTTCCATTCCTCTATGTATTTTATCTTTCCCAAAATACAATAGAGTCAGGAAAGTCCTTTTCCTGATCAACCAGGATGAAGGAAGAGTTTCCAAAGCTGGAAAAGCAATTAGATAGATAGATAGATAGTGTTGTTTTTATTATAGTCTGCAGGCCACATCTGTCTACCGAGGTTATATTCACATGTATGAATGCAATTCAGTGGAATGAAAAGTGTAGTGAAAACACCTGGAGAGACTGAGCTGTCAACACAAGGGCAATGCAGATTAGACAGGTCTTAAAAAAATCATGTTTGCTATGGAAAAGAGTAAGAAAAGAATAAATTTTAAAAAACTCAATAGCTGCAGCATAACAAAACCATCTGTGATAACAGTTTAGGCTAACTATGTAATTTCTCACTCCTTTCTAAGACCAGCAGCCCAGATCATAAATGACTGAATCATCCACATAAAATCCCTTATTTTCATATAGAAATTTGAATACTTAATGTTTATGGACTCTCTTATTATAGTGTTTGCAATGGCAGTTAATTCATCGCTTGTGTTGTGGTTTCTTTGACAAGTGTGATACTACTAATTTAAGAGTACTAATTGAAATATTTTAATCTGTAGGACAATAAAATAAAATAAATAATAAAATAAGTCCCATATACTAAGGCCAAGGATATCATATTGGCTTTTTGACCTAAACACACTAGCAACTGCATATAAATATGCAAAAACACCTAGAAGGCTTTAGAAACAACATAACAACACCCTGTCAACCACTCAGACCATCTAGTAAACACATAGCAACACCCTGGAACCACCATAACTCTTTTAAGAATCGCATAACAAAATGCAACAACTGATCAACCATCCACAATTCCCTGACGATTGCACAGCAACATGTTAGCAACACCCTGTCAACCACTACTACATAGCAACAGGCTAAAAACACTCATCCTAAGAATCACATAAAACATGTTGTTGGCCTTAAATATTTAAATTCTGCATAACACCCTGACAACCACATTCATATAGCAAGCCCCGAAAACCACTCACAGCAACTTGGCAACCACATATGCCCTGTCAACCATAATAATTATATAGTAATATGCTAAAAACCACTCACAACACTTTGGCAACTGCATAACACCACCCTGGTAACCATTTGCAACACCCTAAGAATTGCAAAGCAAAATTCTAAACAAATAAATTTAGCCTCAACATTGGTCATTCACAACACCCTGTCAACAGCAATGTCCTGTTAACCACAATTGTATAGCATCATGATAAAAGCCACTCATAACACCTTAGCAACTGCATAGTAACGCCTTGTCAATCAAATTAACATGGAAACCCCTTAATACCACTTTAGCATAGCGACACTGTCAACCACACATAACACCCTAAGAATCACATAGCAACATGCTAAACAAATAGCCTCCACATTTAAATGGATTTGTTGAATCACAACACCATAGCAACCGCATAGCAACACCTCGTCAACCATCCACAACACCCTAACATAACATTTCCTTGAGAATATGTAAAAATACTGCTGTTTTAAAAGCAGAGCCAGGGTTTCTTTCCTCACTGCCTAGAGTTTATTTAACACCCTGCGCAAATTAAATTTTAGACTGATATTGCTTGACGGTCCATGCACACAGCTGAGAAAAATAATACACGTGTATCAGCAGAATGAAAACCATGGGCTGTGAGTCTGTATTGAAAACTCATTTGCCAATTTGAGAGCTGATCTTGGATTGTGTTTCTGACAGTCTGGATCAGTGTAGCTACTTTGAGCAGTTTGGCGATGAGCGAAGCTGATCTGTTTCCAGCACCTGCAGTCGGCTTTGTAAACACTGCCTCTAGTCTCTAGGTAGCAGTTATTCACAACGACAGATGGTGACACTCAAAACTCCCTTAGTCTCTCTGTTCTACTCTTCCGTTGAGACGAGCCCCTCATGCTCTCTCTCTGGATGTTTGCAATAATTAATCGGACTAAATGTCAATGCCCACTGGCTAGAGTGTGTGAGATTACAGACACCATCATTTAGCAGGTCATGATTTTGATAAGGGCAATTAGAGAACAAGCTGCTGGAGAAAAATCAATGTGCCATAGCCATGGCCTGGCTCGAGAGGCGAGAGCTTCAGACCACCCTTGCGCTCTAGCTATAGTGAGGTTACGCCACAAGAGGCTTGATAACACATACGTGGAAATGACATTTTTTGTCTCCCACAGCTTCATATCACAAGAAAATACAAATTCAGCTGGATATCATGCTTCGATCTAAATGTTAAAGGTGAAGTGTGTAATTTCTGAACCATCAAAGGAAATTGCAATTTGTTCTTTCAAGCTTCAAATTGCTTCTACCACTCTTTTTTGACATTGGTTGGGCAAACAGGAAGTCTCCAAACTCTAGTATTTATTTTCTAAATTAAATTTTAAATATCACTCCTGCCACAGTGTGGTGTATCCCAATCTTCAGGCAGAAGTAGCTGGATGAAACATTTTGAATACCAATCCACAATCTGACATGCAGCCTGTTATTAAACCACACCATATTCATTTGTCTGGCCAGAGGAGGACTGGTCCCCCGACTGAGCCTGGTTTCTCATATCAAATAGCAATGTGGATGTATGCATGAACTTTGTAATTCGATACTCCAGTCAGGTAGTCACGTCACATTTATTTATACAATAGATTGCTATAAATCAAGCAGCTTTACAGTTTTAAAGTGCTATATAAGTAAAGGTGACTTGACAACATGTCATCTTTACATAACGTAAAAGTGACCTTAAAGCTGCAGTCCGTCAGTTTTGCCTCTTTGTCGCCATCTCTGTTTGAATCCTGCAATTGCAGTTATTTGCTGAATTATCATCGTAACGTGGGTTGTACATCGGCACGGCTCCTCAGCGCAGATGAATCTAATGTTTGCTGTCAATCACCGCGCCGGTGTGGATACTGTACTTCGGAATCACAGATTCTTCATCTTGGAAGTATGACCAAAACAAGAATTTTCACCAGAAAATGTCATCTGAACAAGTAAGTAACATGTCTGCCACTTTTGTTCTGACCAGCTGAGAAAAAAAGCAAAAATTGCGCTGCCAATGGTGATTAAATCTAACGATCGCTTAGCTCTGATCATGTCGAACTGTGCAAATTATTATTATTGTTATACTTTGTTCTCGAATTGTTAATGTTAACAACATCAGCATTGTGTGACTATGTGTATTTAGTATGTATTAGCATTACCTGTAGATTTCAATTTCTGTAGCCACTCCACAGTTCGAAGTCTTCTGCTTTTGACTACGGGTGAATCTCCATTTGTCACTGATGATTGTCATTTGGACCTTTCTGGATTACAATCCACCATCAAAATAAGTGTAATTATTCCATCTGCTGTGAGAAAAGGCTATAAATGATCCGTCACCAGCAGCATCCTCACATGCGATATAGCCTACTAGCTGGGACTCCATCTCTATGTAAACAGACGTGACGTAATGACGCAAAGTCGAACAGCTGCATGCGCGAATTTCCCGCGGAAACCCACCAGTACCGCTCTTATTAAGAAACATTATTACAAGCTTACCGTTGTGAATCGGGCTAAGGTAAGGAGATATTTTTGAACACTGGCTGGTTATGTACTTGCTCAAAAATTTATTTTGGATAATTTTTAACCAAAAAAAGTTATGGGCTGCTGCTTTAAATTTATAACAGTCTGTATTTGGGTCATTGACAAATAAAGCTTCAAAAAAGTTTTTTTTTTTTTTTTNTTTTTTTTTTTTTTTTTTCAAAACTGATGTAATGCATATTTTTGAGTCATGAAACAATGTGTTTAAACAAGTTTCAATAGTTAAATAACATTTCAAAGTATTTAAATTCACTTTTTGACTGTTTCTATGTCAGGCTGTACAGCCAAATATTTGTATATGCTGTAATTGTACCACCTAAAGTGTACCAACCTAACCATAATTGAAACGAACAGTTTTTACCAGTATTTGAGAGAGATCAAACCTTTTCACTCTGCCACAAAGATCAGTTGGGGTCCTCTGGATAAAGTATTATAATGTTTACTGTTATTACCTTGTCAATTCTTAATAAAAGTGCCATGTTTGCAGTTGTGCCAAGTTTTTCAATTATCTCAACAGCTTTTAAACTACTGATATTTATAAAATTTGTTTATATGAATGGTTTCAAACCTAAATTTGATGCCTAGTATTTAGTTTTTAATTATTAAGACACCATTTTAACTAGTTTTCTTAGTCTTTTCATTTGTTCGGACAGTTGCACCACCTGACGTTTTGAGGGTTTAAGATAACAAAGCATAAAATACTATGTATTATTTCGATGTACTAAAAATGAATGAATAGGTTTTATAGAATAGAGTGATATATGTCATGAATTTATCAAATTATTTTAAAAGGAAATAATGCACTTGGACACAAAAATATGTACATCATGTCATTGACCCATTTATTTAAATGACAATCTCTTAAATAAATAATTCAATGACACATACACTTTTAACAGTCACTTGTCACTAGTGGCATAACAATGTAATTGATACAATCATTCTTTTGAAGAGCCAAGTTACTCTATTTTGATTGCGACCATAGACATCAGTGTTTATATCTGAAGTATAAACATTTATTTCAATACTTCTGTGATTATTTGAATATTTATAAAACAGAAATAACAATATTGTGTTGTTGAAAAGATACACATTGTGTTTGTGAAGCTGTTTCATACCTACAGCTACTGTACATGATAACAGATTCCAGTGTTTCAGTGTGATTTTTGTCAAAGATTTAATAGACACAGGCGAATCGTTGTCATTTAAGAAGATCGCATTGGTGTTTGAATCGAGATCGAGATCGCAATCTTTTATCTTTTGATTGTGCAGCTCTACAGATGAGGTTTTGTTTTTGAATGCAATAAGCCTTAAGTAAAGCAGATCAATAAATCCACTCCGCTGACATATTAATTTCTGAGCTCCAGCATTTCAGCAGCCAGTGTAATCACTTCAGCCGCAATGATTCAGGAGAGATAGCCAACACTAGAGTTGTGTGCAATGAATGCAGAGTCAGTAGTACAATAGAGATCTTATTGCATGTCACTAAAGCTCTTTATCTCTTCACCCCTCTTCATCTTAGAGTCACCCTTTACAAAACCAGGCTTACCAACTGGTTTTAACGTTTCATCAAATTAGATTTCAGATGGTGATGTTAGAGGAGAAAGTTCCACTGAAAAGCACAAGTTCTAGAAAAGTTTGCTGATATTTAAGTGGATTTTATAAAATGGCAGGATCATCTTCGGATGTTTTTAGCCATAATCCTGTTAAAACTTTGAAAATCACCTTCTGTTGCAACATACGAATGTGGATTTGTTCTTGTGGTAGATATTTTGGGACACACACACACACACACACTCAAAAGTATTGAGCATGTCTAGGGCAAATTTCATCCCATATTTTCTTTTCCATAAGTGTTTACTCAACATAAAGAAAAAGAGACTTGTTTTTCTTGTTTGTGTGAAAAGTTCAGAGTGATTTATTGAGGCTGAACGTGCCTGTGTTTAACATTCAGGGGTAATTAGATCCTAATGCAACCAAAGTCAGCACAAACATGTTCTCCTGTTTCGAACATGGTAACAGCACGCATACTGAACATGTCGAGGGTTGCTGAGCAGGTTTGTATGTAAAGGTCCACTGAGACAAGGGACAATTGGATAATGGGTTTTTATTTTAATGTACACACACTAAAAGGACCAAGGTCTTATGCTTTTAGTGTGTGGAAGCTCAGACAGTACGTCTGCATGTGTCACCATTGCGTGTGCGTGGGTTTCACACATTGTACATCATGCTTTCGTCCCTGTTGCTGGGACAGCGTCGGCCCATTAGTGAATTCTCCTCCATCCAGCTTGAGGAATTTTCCCAGCATGCATCTGAGGATGATGGTACCTCAGCGGGCATTCTTGTACCAGTAAACTCAACTCAATGACTAGAAAGGGAGACATACCGAGAGAGAACGATTAGTTGAAAAAGACCAAATGCGTTTGCTACTGTGTGACGTCAGTTTTGCATCTATTGCAGAAAAAAAATATTCTTGAAATACACACACAGAAGCCAATTACTGTTTTAATTACTATATTTAGAAACTGCCGGTGCGTGTGCATACAGTAGAAGAATTTTTGTTCATAAATGCTTTGATGTTAAACCTTTCTTTTTGTTTTATTTGATTTTATTTGTGGTGTTTTCTAAGGTAAGCATAATTATTACCATTGCTAATATTTAGGGTTAGGGATTTTTTATCCTCTATGTTATATATTCAATAAATTAGATGTGTAACTCTATATTACATATAGAAATAATCATTCTAAGATGATTAGGGTGACTTTGTAGGATAGTGCATCTGCTTTGAAAATAATAAACAAATTACAAGCATAGATACATACAATAGAACAAAGATACTATGAAATAAACAGTGATTTACGTTTTATAGGTAAGTCTAACAGTATTCAGGTACAGAAATTGAATAATCAAATAAAGCAATAAGCCACAAGAAGCCGTGGTTTACAGTGAATTTATAACAGCTAAGGGGCGTTGTTATGCACGAGTCAAAATTAGTCAAAATTTACCATGGCTTCAAGGGGCTTATTGCTTTTATAAAACAGTTACCACACAATACAAATATTAAAGCCAAAAAATATGTATCGATGCAACTTTCAAGAAGTAAAATCATTAAAAGGCTTCCTTCATCTGGAAAAAATAGTCCCTGACCGTGAACAGCAACAGAAGTTACATTTATTACGCCATTAGATGGTAGCAAAGATTGTCTTTATGAGCAAGTCGCTCAGTCGCAAAGACATTTATATTGAAACTTGTTGTGAACACGGAACAAGACGCAAATGACAAATGCTTTGACTAACTGTCAGTGTCAGCATGGCACGGAAAACCCATTGAATGTTAAAAGGACAAAATCGCAATGGACATTCGAACTGATTTTTTATTATGAACACAGGACTGACCCGAAGGAAAATGCTAAATCTGAATACAGGTAATACACTCGGCCATTCGATATCTCTCTCACAATACTCTTCTACATAATGCAGCTTCAATGAACAAAATCAATTGAGAACAAACATTATGTTTACATTGCTAAGAGTGGTTGCTAAGACAGACATACACACTCAGTGGGGCAGCGATACTTTGATCGCGGCTCAACCAATCAGAATCAAGGGCCGGAACTATCTGTTTTATAATGTAAAATAACACATTGCATAGTCTTCACCTTATAAATTGGGTTCCCCCCTCGGTTGAAAGCGCGCTCCAGGCGGGGGTCTTCCTCGGTTGCAAGGGCATAGTTTTGGTTTGAACAGTGGGGGGATTGAATTGTGAGCCGTTTAGTGGGGTCCCAGGCATGCTCCCTCGTGAGGATTATTTTGTTTCCTGTCATCTTTTGGAATATCTGAAAGCCAGGTTTTTCCTAATATCTATCATTATAGCAGAACACATTTACACACGGGGGAAACCAATTGTTTATTCCTTGTACTTGGCCTTATGAAAAAGTATCATAGTTCTTGTAACTGTTTAACTATAGCATTTGTTACAATAAGGATTAATTACAGGCAAGACCACTGATGGCTCCTCATTACCATGCTTAGTCCAATGTTAACCTTTTTTCTTTTTTTATCTATAGCATTTGAAAAAAGAAAAAAAAATAGCAGTCTACGCATTTAGAAACTATAGCTACAACATGCCACAGTTGTAATATAAATTTTTAGTGAAAAATCTATTCCCTAACAGATTATCCATTATAAATTCTATAACAAGTTAGTCACAATTTACCACAATCTATAAAATAAGTGTGATAAATTCTAGTTAAGGTGTCATGAGTAGTTTAAAAAGCTTCTAATGTTAGTGCAGGATGATGCTTTCCCCTCTTTTCGTCAGTTTTTTTTGTTTATGTGGCTGTTTAGATCATGTTTGAATTTCTCCATAGCGTTTTAAAGTGGTACATTCTCAACAGAATTCTAATAGGCTGCACATTTTATCGTCGCGATAAGAACGGCTCGCTCAAATCTCATCACACTTTTGGAGTGCAGAGCGCTGCTTCAAGTCAAACACACCTTAAATCTGCAGTGGTCATGTGGTACAACGGCCACGTGGTACATGTCGTAGCTCTCAGTTTACTCGTTGTAATTGCAAGTTCTACAAGCATGTGAAGGCTTTTTACAGTTTAGAATTGTTATGGTAATTATGACATGGCG
Organism: Anabarilius grahami; assembly: GCA_003731715.1. Lineage (NCBI taxonomy): Eukaryota > Metazoa > Chordata > Actinopteri > Cypriniformes > Xenocyprididae > Anabarilius > Anabarilius grahami. The sequence continues at coordinate 13,238,268 of RJVU01053127.1, read as the reverse complement.
TGAATGCACCTACCCCCTAGTATAGGTTTAGGATTAGGTGTGGTTAGGATTAGGGGTGGGTTTAGAATTAGGCGATCAGGTAGGCCTATTGACTTCAATGACGGGGTAAAAATTTGGCAGGTAGTCAAAATTTGGCACGAATCAAGCACTGGTTTATGAAGATACTCAGCGAGTCTGACATTTTGACATAATTTTGCACAGAAAACAGAGTGCGAGTTCGGAATTGAGTTCTCTTTCGAGTCTACAATACCTATACTTAACATTGCACATCCTGCGATGTGATTATTGCTGATGCGCACATCGCAATATCAATTCTAAAACAATATATTGTGCAGCCCCAATATATATTAAAATACTAAAGTTGTCTTAAAACCTTCTTCTTAGGACAACTTAGTTCTTAGGACAACTTTGATGAACTTTTTTTTATCCACTTCAAATGTTGACTACTATATTTTATTTTGTTTCTTTTTTTCTTTTTGCTTTGTTCCGTTTTGTTTAGATTTTTCTGTTTTGTTTTGTTTAATTTTTTTGTTTTGTTTGGCTTTGCTTTGTTCCGTTTTGTTTAGCTTTTTCTGTTTTGTTTTGTTTCATTTTTTTGTTTTGTTTGTGTTTGCTTTGTTCCGTTTTGTTTAGCTTTTTCTGTTTTGTTTTGTTTCATTTTTGTTTAGTTTTGCTTTTTGTTTTGAAAACAAAACAGTGAAACTGAGTGTTTATTTTGCATGTTTTAGACTTGATATAATTTTCAAATTTTTGCTACAAATTAAAGTATAGTTTAGAAATGTGTAATTTATCCCTTAAAATCTGTAGATTACTCTAAAGTACATGATGTTACAACCAACCCCACCATTTTTGTTATTTTCATATACGCTTTGTCATTATGTTGAATAAGACAATCATGCTATGAAAGCACTTTGAGAAACTGACATTTCAAATAGGGAGAGAGCGTGAGGAATAAACAAATGAGAGGTCAGTCGTCGTCTTACTTGAACACGCACACTGAATTACAGAAGTGTGCCGAGACAAATGAACAGAGCAAAAAGAAAAAAAGACACACAGCTGAGAGGATGATTGTCATGTCACCCATTTCCTCCTCCAACTTGATCTTTCATTCTCTCTGGTGTACCATGCTCCCTCTCTCTCTCTTATACACACACAGTTTTTGAAGATGAAGATGACTCACAGGTGTTAACGTGGGAGGAGTGGCACATGAGGTCAGCAATATCTCTCTGCCTTCATTACCGATCACTTACACACACCACATACACACACACACAATATGTACGTACTCACAGCCATGTACACTTTGTTAAATCTTTCATGCACACGTGTCTTGTCCTATAGATGTTTAGGTCACTAAATGACATAATCCACCATATGTTCTGTTTTATTTATTATTTTTATTATTATTATTATTATTTTCTTTTATTCTTTTTTGTTTGTTTGTTTTGCATTTTGTTTTAATGGGATCAAATGTTTAATTTGTAGCATGTATCATTTTTAGACAGATGAACGAAAGTTAACATAATGAATGACTGAAGGACGGGGTGAAGGTCTAGGGCCCTCTACTGTCTGAAATAAGTACTATATCGTAATAAAAGGCCTGAACTGCTTTATCAACTTTTTTTATTTTCATTTTATTACATTTGCTTTTTTGCTGTCCTTTCTCTGAAACATCAGTCAGATGTCATAATCACTTAAATCGTTGGTCTCTGGAAAAATGTTAATATTAAATGTCAAGGGTCATTCTCAGTTGAAGTCCCCGAGGATTAGTACTGACTGACTAAAGGACGCTTAGCTTATTTGCATTGATTGAACTCTGTAATGTCAAACCATTTTTATCAGCATTTTACTATAGTTACATTTATATTGGCCTTGTTAAGCTCAAAAGTTCAAGCCTGTTAGGGGGGGTTTATGTTTTAGTTTAATGCCATGCAATCTGTCAAGGCAAAGGAAACACTTTGGTTGGAAAAGCATGAGTCATATCTGCCATATGGAGATATAGCAATAGCTGAATAGCATTGATTATGTTGCAATCCAGAGGCTCTGAACCCACCTGAACCTTGTCAATGTCCATTTCTACTGAGCAACTAAATTACAAAATGCATTGTGGTGTCATCATCTGTTGCCTTGTTACCAAAGCATGCTGGCCTGTGCATCCAGTGCAGACATATGGTGAGGGTGGAGTAAAAGCTGGAAATTGTAGTTTCCAAAGGACATTACACATCTTGATCTTTACTTAGAAAGCCCAGATAGCATTTATTGGAAACACCTTCGATGGAGGGCCAGTCTATCACAGACAACCTGACAACGATATGTCAAAAACATGGGTCATATTTCACACAAAATTACAGGAAGAAGAAGAAACATAATTACTGAAGAAAATAAAGCTTATATTAAGAACATAAATATATTATTTTAATTCTTATTTTTTAAGCAAATTTACTCCACAAAATTCTTAATAAATAAAATAAATAAATAAATAAAATTACTATTAATAAAATGTTTTATTTATAAATTTATATGATATTTCACCACAAAATTAAAACAATAAGAAAAAGAAGAAGAAAGAGAACCAAAATAAATTAAGAAAACAAANAAATTCTATATACTGTATATTTTACAGTATATATATATATATATACACACACACTGTAAAATAATAAAATTATTTTATATATATTTACATATTTATAAATTAATGTAATAAACATGACAGAATTATATTTCATCACAAACTTTAAATAGTAATAATAATAATAGTAAAAAGAAAAAACATAAGAAAATAAACTTATTTTAGGATCATAAATATATTACATTATTTTCATGATAATTAAGCACATTTACCCCCCAAAATTACTGTGAAGCAAAACAACCCCAAAAAAAATCAGTCATTACTGAAAAAATTTATTTATAAAAATAATATAATAATGTATAATATTTAAATTGTGATAAATTGTGAAATGTACTTAATTATAAAATTATTGATGCAAAAAATCTGGATAATTTTCTTCATGTAAAACATTTTTTTTTTCTTTTAACTTTGGAGTGAAATGACTTTAAGAATTCTTCACAAGAGTTCAAAAAGTTCTTGTTAGTTATAGCTCAGAGCGAAATGATGCACTAATTCAAACATATATTACCATACTAACAAATAATTTACATCTAATTTACATTTAAATTTGAAATTCTCTCTCTCTCTCTCTCTCTCTCTCTCTCTCTCTCCGAAGTTCGTACTCTAATCTGTTTTTCTGTGTTTTAATTGTTGCCATTATTTATGTTCTACACTCTAAAAAATGCTGGGTTAAAAAAACCCAAGCTGGGTAAAATATGGACAAACCCAGCAGGTTGGGTTAAAAGGCACCTATTATGCCCTCNGAATTCTTCACAAGAGTTCAAAAAGTTCTTGTTAGTTATAGCTCAGAGCGAAATGATGTACTAATTCAAACATATATTACCATACTAACAAATAATTTACATCTAATTTACATTTAAATTTGAAATTCTCTCTCTCTCTCTCTCTCCGAAGTTCGTACTCTAATCTGTTTTTCTGTGTTTTAATTGTTGCCATTATTTATGTTCTATGTCCTGTCAGCACACCGAATGACAGATTAAACATCTCTGTGAGACAATGTACACAATGTGCATGCAAGTGGGATTTTCCCACAGCTTATGTAAACAATCCTTCATACTGGCTTTTCTCCACACGTTTACTCGTCTCAGCAGCAGTAATAAAGAGTCTGTCTGAACGTGTGACAGGATGTGAACATAATCACGTGCAGAGCTCAGAGTCTATAGGGGGTGATGGAACACACATGGCTGACTATGACCGTGTGTTATCAGTTACATACATGAACCATGACATGACAGAACATGAGTAAACATTTGCCCTAGCGAGAACATCAAGTATCCTTGCATGAATTTTCCATGTTAGTTCCGACCTACTGCTAAATCACATTAAATGAATATAGAATCATTTTTGAACAGTGTGAAGGAAAAAAAGCATCAAGGTCTATAGACTTTTTTTAAAGTGCAATTTTAAAGGTTCCTAATTTAGTTGGAGGTCTGTTTTGATTAGTCTACTCTTCTCTGATTGGTCAAATGGCCTGGTCTGTTGTGATTGGTCCACCTCATACAGAGCATGTCGGAAACAAAAAGGCCATTACAATATCTGAATTTCAGCTTTGGATCTTTCTCAGCACTTGCCTCAGATACGACTACAGTGTTTGAGGGTCAAAGTAGATGTTGTTTGGGCAGCCATTGAAGACCATAGGTTGGCATTACGCAAATTTATTACAAGCCTATGTAGGTTCGAGCAGGAAGTAAGACTGGAATTAGTGACAAATCATTTTAGGCACTTTGGTTCATTAATTTGGGAGACAATAACTCCATTTATCGTGCACTTTGATCTTTAAAACTTTGCAGACCTTTTACATTCACAAACAGCTGTATTACACACTGCTTAAAAGGTAATATCTGAAAAAGCATAATAGGAGCACTTTAAAAGCTGGACTTCTTTTAACTTTTAGTTCCACTACACATTTGTTAGACGGATGTGTTTGACCATCTCTAGACCTTGATTTTTTTTTGCAATTCCACTGCCGTGCATCTTGCATTTTAAACACAAAAATGCATTTTGGCTGAACAGCCTCTATTGGAGCTTTTTGTTGATTTCATTTCTTGTTTAGTTGACAGTGTTGTTTAACATGAAGTTACCAGTTTTAATGTAGAAACAGTGACTGTGTTTACATGCAGAAGAATGGTCATTTAAACACATTAAGCTGATTGCCAATCAGATTAAGCCAATATTTTGGTTTCTAGAAATCTGAAAAGGACAGCTGGTGTACACCAGTATATTAATTTGACATTTGGATAATTTAAACCTCTTACTCAAAATATGCTTCATAATTAAATATTCATTGATATCTGCACGTCTAAACACTCTCAACACTCTTTTGTTTTGCAGTAATCAACAGCTAACCGTTATACAGTATATCAACCATAAGCAATGATGAATTGCTTCATGTTAACCAGTGAAAGGATTGTAGATATGTACAAGTGTCCACCCATCTGTACTTCTTATATGAAAGCAGAGATTGCATATGTCTCCACTTTCAAATATCTGAAAAGATTGACATCACGCAGATATATTCAAGTTATCCCACCCTTGAAATTGGTGTGACTGACTGCAGCCTTCCTGCCTCCTAGTATCCAGCAACTACTTGTTGTGACATGGAAATGTCTAGTGAATGTGTTACATTTTCCTCCTTTTGAGAATAATGGTTATTGGTCAGAATAACTCATTCCACATTTTTATTGTTTTTGCCCAGGAAAAAAAAAATCTTTAACACGTGTAGACCTTATAGTGAGGCATGTTGCTATAGCTATCCTTGAAATATGAAATATAAACCCTTATATAACATACGATAATATAAAACCCTAAACCTCAGTATGAGAGCAACAGTTTTAGTTATGCTTGCATTTGCAAATTAAATGCAATAAAATGTTGTTTCTTCATCGTACACAAGAGGGTGCCATTGAGCTTTAAATGTAACTGCTTCACAACAGGACATTAATATATCCTCAGATTTGACTATAAAAATAGCGTGTGTTTGTTACTCTGATCAGCGCTGGTCATGCTCATGCCAACCTTCGGGTTTTTTTTGTGTGTGAGAATGTTTGATCTCAGATCTCATCCTCAGGGCAAGGGTGAATTATATTTTGACTCAGTGTATTTGTGTGTGTCTGGGATGTTGACCTTGGCAATTGTGTTGGTGTGGTCTTGGCGTGAAGATGCTCGCAAGTTTGTGTTAGCAGGTTAGCAATCCAGGAGGCCACAATCCACAAATAACCACCGGAGACAGACTGGAACATTCACTGATATTTCCACCTCTGTCTGCTCCAACTACTGGAGATCTACATTTACTCATTAAATACACAATCCTGGCTAACGCCGGCCTGGCATATGCTTAATATATGAATAGTGGTGGATCTTTTAAAAGTGTAAACTGCAGCTTAGTAACCACAAAGCAAATCCCTAACAACCACTCAGACTAGTCAGACACTTGGAATATTTTGCGTCTTTTATTAAAAAGCTTGATGCTGGTCGCTATAGGCCCTGTCCCAAACGGCACACATCATATGCACTTTCGGAAGCCCGTAGGGTGTCCCATTTGTCAATTTTAGGGTACTCGATATGTGCTCTCGATGCACACTTTTCCTCGACAGCAGACTTCTTCCCGACAGTCAAAGTGGCATTACGTCACAAAAGTGTGGGCTCGTAGGAATACCGTGTCTGCATCCGAAAACCTAGGCAGCTGACTTGCTGCCTCGCTGCCCTATCAGGCAATGACTTGTAAGGCAGCGTTTGTGCATGAAGGCACCGCACGAAACTTATTTCGGACAGACTTCTGAGGCAGTGTAACAATTTAATGATCTACAGCAAAGCAGCGCGAGCTTTGGTGAGAACTAAATGAATATTTAATTACTACAGTAGTCATTTCTTGCTAGAAATGACATCAAAAGTGGAAAATGTTGGTCAAAAACGTACATTTACAGACAAACTGACCAGCAAATACAATTTTCAGACGTCATCTTTATTTTTCTAGCTCAACTGTCACAGAATGTAAAGCACAGGATTGTGGGATATCAAAGGCAGTGAAGGATACATCAATGATGCCTTCACAAATCGATCAGAGGAAGGTATCTCATGAGACAGGAAGTGAAGCTAACATTGAATTTGGACATGCCTTGATGCCTTCCTACCTTGAAATGTGTCCTCCGAAGGCAGCATTTTCCGGTTTTCGGACGCAGCCCATGAATGTTTAGGGTGCCTAATTTTTAGGCCAATCAGAAGTTAGCATCTCGCTGATTCCCTCGATAAAAACCCAATAGGGTTTTTTTGTCCCAGTTCTCTAATCAACAAAAGTTTACGATTCTTACACGTTTTGTCCATCAAGATAAAGACTGTTTGACTTTTTTTTTTTAGTTTGAATTAGAATAGTTTATAAGAGTGCAGACTGTGCAGTTATAAGCATAATGAGGCTATAAAAGCAGACTGAGCTTAACTGTTCAGCGTGATGATGTTTAATGTACCTGACAGCCTCTGTAGTCCGATTTAGCCACTTGTTAGCAACCGTCATTTTCAAGACATGTAACGGCTTAAAAAAATTATGGGTAGGTTAATACTGATGTATTTTTATGTCGTAGAATAAAAAGTGAATGTATCTTGAGCTTGTGTTACCATGGACCTTATTTCAGCCATTTAACCAAAAACCTATACAAAAAACCCATGGACTTTTGACGACAGAATTGGAAGTAACTCGCTTCTGGGTTTTGGCCTAAAAATGCATCATAGTTCCACCACTTTATTCACTGCCATTTTAAGAGCGCAAGCGGGACAACACTCCACAACACCCCTGTTTTAATGTCGTTTTTTTTTTTCCCATGAAAAAATTGTAGTAGGAAATAACACTTTTTATGTTATTATTTCTGAGTTCAATCTATTGCCTGTCTGTCAGTACAAAGAAAAAATCATTTCAGTCTTTTTTTCCTCAAAAAGACAAATGTCGGTAAATAATGTGAAGCCCCGTCCTACATTCCAGCTGTCAGTCAAATGTTATTAGTTGCGATTGAGCAATTGTCTTCAAACAGACTCAAACTCTTCCAGTATTCTGTCAGACAATAACTCTCGATGTGGGCCAGACAGGCTTCTGGAGATTGTTGTAGGACGCAGTGCTGTGACCTTCTCAAGTCTACCTGCTAAACTGTGTCCTCTGTGTGAGGGAGGATGTGTGCTATTTTTACACAACGACAAATTGTGAGGGAAATGAAGAGAGAGGGAGGGCTGAGAGTGGACACTGAGGCCTGTAAACTCCCTAAAGCGAGATCTATAAAAGAGAAATTACACCAATGAGATCTCTTAAATATCTTAAACGCTTTTCCTAGATTAACTGTAGCACAAATGTAGTTTTTCTGGTGATTTTTTTTGTTTTCGAATGCTTCAAGTCTCTAATACAGAGTTTTATAAGAGAACTCAACAATATGTTAATAATATTTGCCAATATATTAAAATCAAACAATATGGAAATGTTACTTTTGAATATTTTTTTAAAACAAGTAGTAACATTTTGAAAATGTTAGACAAACGTACAAATAAAACATTTCAGAAAAATGCTCTATGAATGATGTATAAATAATGTTTTTGTGCTAATGTTTTGAGAACATTAAAGACCAGATAACTTTCAAAAACCATTCTATTAACATTACTGAAAGAACATTTGTTCTTTGAGAGAACCTTAGCAGTTCTGAGTACGGTCCCTGTTAGATGATATTTCTCATTATTATCTTAGATAGGCCTATATATCTCTCAAACAATCTGAGCTGTGATATCCACATTATTGTTGTTATTATTATGTATTTTATAATGCTAGTCTAGCCTAATCAAACAATAAAAAACATGTATAATTGCACATTTGATCACGGTATAGGATGAGCTAGGCATGCTAAGCTAGCATATGCTAAGTTGTTAGCTTGCAAAACCTAATTTAACTTAAAAACTAATAAAGAACAATAAATACTTGTTTTTTACAATAGTTATATGCTATTATATGTTATGGAAAACGATGAAATTGAAAAAAAAAGATATTTCAAAGCTTGTTTGTTCTCTCGAAAAAGAAACCGCAAGAGAAACTGCATTAGCTCGCAAAATGTTTCTGGAGAAACCACCTTGCTCAGCGATATTTAACCACCTTACTCAGCAATTATTTATTGAAAGTGCTGAGAGAAAAAATGGACCACAGAAGAAGACATTTTATGCTAATATGCAATAGTGCCCCTTGTGGGAACATTTAGAATGTTAAGGTGCATTCACGCAATGTCGGAATTACTGTAATTACGAGATTCTGACTTGTAATAAGTGTTCACATTCTCGTAGAACTCTTAATTACAACTTGTAAACTCTGAATTTTTGGAGAGTTCTGACTTCTGACATGTGACCACATTGATAGTGTTGCCATAGAAACGTAAAATTCCAAGTCCAAAGACGTGAAGAGCTACGAGTAGAACGTCGCTGGTTGTCATCTCGTAATTACGGTAATTGCGACATGGCGTGAACGAAGCATTAGCTTACTTGTGTCATGCTAAAAATGTGCAAAATCAACCTTGTGTAAATAGATACAGTTGTGTTTTTAAGTGTGTTTCAGACAGGAACTCCCTGACATACAAAGATAGAAATAAAGATGGCCTACCTAGATGACACCTACGAATAGTACAAAAACACACATAAATACACACACACACACACACACATTCACACATTTAGGGTCAGAGCTATATCTGGACGGTACCCAAATCTCTCCCAGTGGTCTGCTCTCTGCTCGGGTGTGTCCACTCGCCTCGGTACGGCACAGAATAGACTATTGTTAACCTCAGAAGACACAAAAATTTTAAACAATTCAACACACATACGCTCACACAGCCTGACGTAAATGGCAAGAGTGTGTGTGTGTGTTTGTGTGTGTGGCAGGAAAGATTGGTAATGAAGGGCTACAGTGGGCAGAGGGTAAAATATATCTCATTGTTATCAGTCCTCAACAAGCCTTTGTTCTGCTGTTCGTCCTCTCTGCTTTGTACGTGTACGTGATTTGGTAGAATTACAGATGTAAGTGTGTGTTTGTGCAGTATAAATGGAAAATCTGACTGTTCTTTGTAGATCACACACTGACTGTAATCATATGGATTTGAGTTAAAGCGAGCACCTTTGTATGTGTCGCTGTTTGATTTGTGTGTCTTTCAGCATGACTGCAAAGTCATCATCAAAGCTGTCTTTGAGCCCGCAGAGTTAGTCGACACACATACACAAACTTTGAAGTCAAGCCGGGTGACTTGCTGAGTTGCTGAGTATGTAAGAATGAGTGTGGCATATATAACACCTGATCTCAGCACATCCTGCTATTCACATATTAACACTCAAGACATGCTGAGCCTCAAGAGCCCATCCTCTCCCCCTCTCTGTCTTTCTGAGGGTCTGACAGTGCTGTTCTGTTGTCAGGACAGATGGAGTGTGTACTACAGTGTGACTGGCAGTGAGCTATATAAGGATGCTGCTAAGAGATTGTTTGACATGATGTTACACCTCACATTATATTCATGATATATATATATATGTAAAACGGCTAGTTCCTGTCCTTGATTCTGATTGGTCAGTAGTTGTGTTTTATTCACAATAAAACCGCTTCACCCAACGGTTCTGTGTATCACTACACAACACCCTTAGCAACCACTCTTAGCAACGTAAACTGTATGTTCTCAATTGATATTTTTCATTGAAGCTTACTGTATTTTGTAGAAGAGTATTGTGAGAAAGAGATCAAGTGAGCGAGTTTATTACCTGCATTCAGATTTAGCACTTTCCTTCAGGTCAGTCCTATGTTCAAAATAAAAAATCTGTTTAAATGTCCGATGTATTATCTTGTCCTTTTAACAGTTTAAGGTTTTTCCCATGACTGACAGTCAAAGCATTTGTCAGTTGCGTCTTGTTCCGTGTTCGCAAGAATTCAGTCTTTTCAATGTAAAAGTCTTTGCTACTGACTGACACACTCATAAAGACAGTCTTTGCCGCCATCTAATGGCATAATAATGTAACTTCTGTTGCTGTTCACGGTTAGGAACTATTTTTTTCTGGCGGAAGGAAGGCTTTTAATGAAAGTTAAGTTCATGAAAGTTGCATTAATACATATTTTTGGCTTTAATTATTGTGTGGTAACCGTTTTAGAAAAGCAATAAGGTACTCGAGGCTAGTGCTGTATCGTGAATAAGTCACTGCTGAAGGGGTTGCTTCGCGTCGTGCCTAACAACGCCCTTCACCCGTGACTTAGTCACGATACAGTACAGCTTCTCATAACTTATTGCTTACATATATGTTATTCATTTAATATATTGTTCATACATATATATATATATATATATATATATGTATATAT
>RJVU01053127.1:13213906-13224464 GCA_003731715.1 Anabarilius grahami | reverse complement strand
TTGAGGTGAGAGACAGAGAAAAGTGAGAGAGAGAGAGACAGACGCATAGACAGACAGACGGTAAAGGCCAGACTAAAGTGATAATACAGTTGACTGTCAGTGGTCAGGGCACTTTTATACACATAAACTCACAAAATGACACATAGTAACAACGAATCACTGCTCAGGTTCCAGTAAAATGGAATTTCTGCACAGTTAGTATATTATGTGCCAAGAAGCTGATTCAAAAGTCAATAAAGAGTGTCATGGATAAGAACTTTAACAGTCTGATCAAAGATCGGTTTCCTTAAAGGAATAGCGCACCAAAAAATAAATAAATAAAAATGATTTTACTCACCCTTATATCATTCCAAATTCTGTGCTTGACAGCTCTAGTCCCCATCCACTATCATTGTATATAGAAAGAGCAGTTTGGACACTCTACCAACACACAAAATGTTTGTTCCCAGAACGGTCTGTGAGTTTATTGTTGTAAAAAAAAATATATAAAAAGTCCATTGTTAAACTTTTTGAAAGAAATAACCAAATGAGTTTGAATATGCAGAAGCACCTTTTTTTTTTCAGTGCAGCTTGACAGCTCTAGTCCCCATCCACTTTCATTGTATAGAACAGTTTGGACACTCTACCTATCCAAAAAGATCAATCTGGTTTGAAACCCCTAAAATGACCAGTGTTAGGAATTAGTTTTCCAAGGTAATAACCAAATGAGTCAGAATATGCACAAAATAGTTTTATTCATTGCAGCTTAACAGCTCCAGTCCCCATCCACTTTTATTGTACAGAAAACAGAATAGATAATCTGCCCTCCCAAAAAAAATTAAGTTCCCAGAACTTTCCGGAAGCAATAGTTTATGGTTGTAATAAATTAAAATCTAAAAAGATTGTTTTATAATTTAGTTTCCAAAGAAATAACCCAACAGGAACCATAATGTTAGGAGAACATTCTATGCTTGGTGGGTCACATCTCCTTCCATGTTCCGCTGAAAAAGAAAGCCAGACTTGTTTGAAGTGCAAATATTTGAATCAATAACAGTATTTATTATTAGAAAAAACTTATAGTCTTTGTATTAATTGCTTATATAAACTGTCCAAAAACTCACTGACCTCTAATCAACTTCAAACCCTTGATTTGTAAATATTGATCTGTTAGTCCAATGTCAGACTGAAGTTAAACCTATGAGGCATAGGTAGTTTCCTCTCAGCACCTCACCGTAGACTCATGATGTCATGCGCGTGTGACTCAGCGGTGTCCCTAAATGCTCAGGGGCCGCATTCCAGGACGGACCACTCATCCGAGTCAAAGAGTCACTCTCCCTCTCTTTCAGTGCGTCTGAAGGCTTTTGTCACTAATTAACTTTCTATACATCCGTGAACAAGTTGGAATTCTTAGCCTATGACATTATCACTTATGGTGAAATCTCCTGCGAGAGGAACAGCGTTTTTGTAAGGATATGTTTTTAATGCATTACTGCCCTATATGGATTTCTCTCTTGTACACAGATTAGTCACACAGGATTTTGTCATCCTGTTTGCTGTTTCAGCTAATGTTTTTAGCAGTTGAGATGGAAGATTGTGAGTGATGGATTCACAGAGGGCTGTGGAAGAGATGATGTGTGCCTGACTCATGTAGAGCTAATATGCATTACGTCTGGATCTGGATCCTGACATTGATCGCTTCACCATTTTGCTTAATGTTTGGCCTCATGCACAGATGGCTATTATGTCTGAGCAAACCTGTCATCATTTTTTGGCAAATATCACTTTTTTAAAAAGACCAAGATTCTGCGCACATACACACTCAAACACGCAAACCTAAAGACTAAACACGCAAATGAACAGCAAGAATGCATTAAAGGTATTCGGTTTTCAGTAGGAAAGGTGTCATTTAAGCGGCCCCTAAAGTAATAACAATTTTTACAACGTAAGTGATTTAATCAAAAACCAACTTTTGCTCGATAATAATTTTCGTATTGTCTCTGTGAAGCTGCTTTGAAACAATATTTATTGTGAAAAGCGCTATATAAATGAAGATGACTTGACTTTATTATATATCATTATGATAATATAACCATGGTTAATGATGAAGAAGGAGAGAGAGGCTCTATTGACAATAGACGTTTATTATTTATGAGCAGTGTCATATTTAGGGACCGATGATGACAAGCAGAGGCAAAGATCAAATTTAAGTCCTTTTATTAAACAAGGTAAACTCAGCGAAGACATCAACGAAACATATAGAACACAACAATGACAATGAACTGAAGAAACTGAAGGGCTTAAATACACAGGGTGATGAACTCAATGATGAACAGGTGGGAACTGATTAATGAATAACCATAGCAACAAAAGAAGAGCAGGAAAATGGAACAGGTAACCAAGGAAATACAAACCAAAAGTTCATGAAAACGAAAACAAACAAGTGATAAAAAAATAAATTAAAGCTAAATAGAAATATTTAAAAAAAACTAATGAAAACTATTTTTGTTTAAAAAACTCAGAATGTTGCTTTGGTTACTAAATGAAATTTAGTTTAGTTTAAACTACTAAATTACTAAAACTAAAACTTACATAAATTATGTTGTTATAAGTTTTAGTTTTAGCAATTTTTAGTGCTTGAATTTTAAAAAGTTAACTTTTGAATGAAAATTTGAAATGTTGCCTTGGTAACAAAATGAAATAAATAGGTATAATTTGAATGACTAAAATTACTAATACATAAAAATAAAGTTAAATACAATAATTTAAAAAAACTTATAAAAACAATTTATTTCTATGTTAGTTTTAGTTTGAATAATTTTAGTTCTTCAACTTAAACTTTAAAAAATTTAAGCAAAAATTAGAAATGTTGCCTTGGTAACTAAAGGCAATAAATAGGTTCAATTTGAATTATTAAAATTACTAAAACTGAAATTGAAATTAAAATAAAGCTAAATACTGTAGAAATATTTGAAAAAACGAACTTATTTTATATAAGTTTTAGTTTTAGCCGTTTTAGTAATTCAACTTGTAATTCAAAAATGTCAAGTCGATAAATCGCATCTAACATCAAAGTTATATGTGTGTGTATATATTATATATTTACAAACTTTTATGTTAGATGCATTTGGTTGCGATTAAACAATTTGACTATTGACAGTGCTACTAAAATTACTAAAACTAAAACTTACATAAAAATGAATTAAAGCTAAATGGAATTATTTTTAAAAGTAGCCCAATAAAATCATAATTTATTTTCATTTGTGTTTTAGTTTCATAATAAACCGAACAGAAACACACATACATTATAAACTGAGCTTGCATTGAAGCTCAGCTGTGTTTCTGTGTGAGGGAATGTTACCAAGGAAAAGCCACAGTCCAGTGATGACCCCACAGACACTTGTTCATGTGCTCAATAGAGCCATTGATAGATGAAAGGGTGGAAGCAGAGAGCAAGAGAGGGACAGATTTACGACGGCCTGTCAGACAAAGGTGTAGTCACTGATTCAGAGGAAACATGATCGTCTGAGGTCAAACACGCAAGCGCTGTAAAATCTTCCACTCCCTTATCTGTTTATTGTTTGTGTCTTTTAGAGAAATGTTCTAAATTTAAATGTCTTCCTGTATATTTATTTTTTTATTTAAATAAATATATTGAATTATCAAATTATATTTTTTTAAGTAGAATATCTTATCTTATCTTATATTATCAATGGCTGCATCCCGATTTGTATGACTGCACTATATAACTGGTAACATGAAAGTATTTTTTTTGAGAAAGAAGCATTAATTTGAGCATTAAGGACAAAATAAGACAAAATTTATGGCCCCGGTAAAGATTTAAATTCTAGCTAAATTCATTAACTTAACATCACCGTAAATTCTTGTTTGAAGAACAACACAGTATCCTTACACAGTATTTTCTAACAATGTAATAGACAAACATAACAAACTTTGTTACCACTTTATATTAAGTGGCCTTAACTACTATGTACTTGCATCAAAAAATAAGTACAATGTACTTATTGGGTTCATATTGAATTGCAAAACACTTTTGCTGCTTTTGAGGTGGGATACGGGTAAGGTTAGGGGAAGCTTTGGTGGTATGGGTAGGTTTAAGGGTAGGGGTAAGGTGTAAGGGATGGGTCAACAGTGTAATTATAAATATAATTACAGAAATTAATTACAGATGTCATTACATGCAGGTGTTTTTAAAATATAAGTAAAATATAAAAACATGTATGAACACAATAAGTGCATTGTATCAAATGATTAATTTAAATGTAAGTACATAATAGTTAAGGCCACTTAAAATAAAGTGGGACCCAAACTACTTCTCTTGTGTAGCCAGGGGTTGTAGGAGATGTATTAAATCAAAAAGCATGTACAGATGCATTCCTCAGAAATGACACAATACGCCATCTTTGCCAAACTATTTTGTACGCACAATGATCTGGGACGCACTAATCCTAATTTTACATACTATATAGGACGCATGCGAACTGGGTCGCTGTGCATTTTTCTCTTTCATCATTGCTATAAAGAGCGTTTCCATGGAGACACATACAGATCTTTTACTGATCCAAAGCAGCTGTTGTTGTTGTTGTTTTGATTGTGTTATACGTCACATGCTTGTGTGTGTGTGACCATTCCATGCTGTTCAAACAAGTCTTTAGTGATAAGGTCTCTTACTGACAGCAATTCTGAATGAGGAGTAATCAGTGATTCATTGGAAAGAAAAAGTGAGAGGTCGGTAAAGGCGTGATATGTTTGAACCTGCTTTGAACAGAAATATTTCAGACGGGAACCAACTATTTCTTGACGGGATTAACCTGTTTGTGGTTTAGTAGTTGGCACGTTATTAGACTTTATGTCTCTTTTGTGAGGAAGTAGGGTCTCAGGCGGTTTACACTCCATTATATCAGATTATTTATATAAGATTATGGGTTTATAGCGGTTTATTTCCCTTCTTTTGCTTCCTAGAAGTTATAACAGCAACTAGAAATGTCAGACTTTACATAAAGAGTTGCTAAAAGTTGTTTTATTTTGTTTTTAAAGCATTGCTTTTGCTGTTGCTCATTTGGGGTAGGGATGTGAACGAACCCCAAACCATAAAGCCTAAACTTTGGCTCGTAATTCAGTAAATGCAGCGTTGGTGCTACGAACATGATCTCAAATCATATTCAAATGTGCGCTAAGACATTTGATTAAGATTTTTCCTTTGTCTTCCAACGATGCAAGTGGAATGCTGTACTAAAATACTCAATGGTGCCACAACAGCACTACTAAATCTACAGTGTGAAACATGCAGTGCAATTGGTCTAGTCCAATTCCTGAAAGAATGACTCTTATGAGCCGGTTCTTTTTCAGTGAATCAAAAACATACTGTGCAACCAGCAAGCCAGGCTCATTGGAAAAACTGCCTGGGACTACATTTCTGCAAAATGGATATTACATTGCTTCTTGTACACTTTGCAACACTTTCAAAGTGAAATGTTCAATTAGTGGCACTAAAAGTGCATTTGGTTTTAGCCGAAAAAGATGAACGTGAATATGGCAACGTTCATTACATTGGTTTTTGTACAGTATGTATCGTGGCAGTTTGGAAGTGAAATGTCCAGTAAGTGGTGCTAAAAGATAAATGCTAAATTAATTGCGTTTGAAAATAACGTACCACCTACACTAAACCTAACTGATACTGTTAACAAAAAAGCAAATGATATAAAAAAAAAACACATTTAAGCAACCATGCCAATTTACCTTGCTTCTACAAGTCTTTAATCTCTTTCATTGTGACTTGCACCCATGCGCTCTGCATCACAAGTGCAATGCCGTACCAGGTGTGCTACTGAGCAAGTTATGTGATGCAGAGTTCTCCTCTGGCCAACAGCGAACAGTGCATGATTATGATTCAGGCAGCTTTCATAAGTCCGATTGGGATCGCAACAGTCAAAGTATTTATTTATTATCTGTGCCACTGGCTGTTGTGTCGATAAGGCCTTCACAGGGGATGATCAAGTTGACACAATCTCTGCTGACACTTCAGAGCTGTGTTGTCGTCGTGTCTAGGTGCACGTCCTCGATCTCACCTGGATACGGCCCGGATCCGGCTGACTACGGTAAACCTCGGGATAAACAGAGAGACTAATATTAGCGAAGATGCCATTCTTCTTCTGATGTAACGAGTACATCTGGTGTTATAGGAAGTGTTCCTAGTTCCGGCTGACCGAATTTATGCAGCCTAACAATCCTTTAACGGATTTGAAAACATCAATTGATAATGTTTTATGTGTATGCCAGGGTAAAGAGATGCGTTTTTAGTCAGGATTTAAACGGACAGTGTGTGTTTGCTTCCCGAACAATGCAAGGAAGATTGTTCCAGAGTTTAGGTGACCAATAGGAGATAGATCTACCGCCTGCGGTTGATTTTGATATTTTAGGTATTATCAACTGGCCTGAATGTTTAACAGGAAGCCGATGCAATGTTGACAGAACCGGGCTAATATGGTCATACTTTCTTGTTCTAGTAAGAACTCTAGCTGCTGCATTTTGTATGAGCTGTAGTTTGTTTATCAAGCGAGCAGGGCAACCACCCAGTAGAGCGTTACAGTAATCTAGCCTTGAGGTCATGAACGCATGAACTAACTGTTCTGCATTTTTCATTGAGAGCATGTGTCGTAGTTTAGATATATTTTTAAGATGGAAGAATGCGGTTTTAAAAATGCTAGGCTTTCAAGTGAAAGATTGGTATCAAAGAGCACAACCAGGTTCCTAACTGACAACGAAGACTTAACAGAGCATCCATCAAGTGTTAGACAGTATTCTAGGTTATTACGTGAAGAAGTTGTTGGTCCAATAATTAGAATCTCAGTTTTTTTCAGAATTTAGTAGTAAGAAATTACTGGTCATCCAATTTTTTTTCATATCAGCTATGCATTCCGTAAAATTTTGTGAATTGGTAAGGTTCGTCAGGGCGTGAAGAAATATAGAGTTGAGTATCATCAGCGTAACAGTGAAAACCAACGGCATGCCTCCTAATGATATCTCCCAAGGGTAGCATGTACAGAGTGAAAAGCAACGGTCCTAGTACTGAGATTTGTGGTACTCCATACTGAACTTGTGATCGATATGACATCTCTTCGTTTACTACTACAAACTGATAACAGTCAGATAAGTATGATTAGAACCATGACAATGCAATTCCACTAATGCCAACATAATTTTCGAGTCTATTCAAAAGAATGTTGTGATCGATAGTGTCAAATGCAGCAATAAGATCCAGTAACACTAATAGAGAGATACAAGCATGATCTGATGATACGAGCAAATCATTTGTAACTCTAATTAGAGCAGTCTCAGTACTATGGTACAGTCTAAATCCTGACTGGAAATCCTCACAGATACCATTTCTTTCTAAAAATGAACATAGTTGTGATGATACTGCCATGGACTTTTTTTATTTTTTTCAAAAGTAGGTATAGAGATACGTGTTTCCAGTGAGCCTAGATTGCCTAGATTGGCAACAAGTGTAGTCTGACTCTCGTAGAAAAAAAAAAGGGTTCTTTTTAGCAAATCAAAAACATACTGTGTGATAAATACAGGTCCTTCTCAAAAAATTAGCATATTGTGATAAAGTTCATTATTTTCCATAATGTAATGATAAAAATTAAACTTTCATATATTTTAGATTCATTGCACACCAACTGAAATATTTCAGGTCTTTTATTGTTTTAATACTGATGATTTTGGCATACAGCTCATGAAAACCCAAAATTCCTATCTCAAAAAATTAGCATATTTCATCCGACCAATAAAAGAAAAGTGTTTTTAATACAAAAAAAGTCAACCTTCAAATAATTATGTTCAGTTATGCACTCAATACTTGGTCGGGAATCCTTTTGCAGAAATGACTGCTTCAATGCGGCGTGGCATGGAGGCAATCAGCCTGTGGCACTGCTGAGGTGTTATGGAGGCCCAGGATGCTTCGATAGCGGCCTTAAGCTCATCCAGAGTGTTGGGTCTTGTGTCTCTCAACTTTCTCTTCACAATATCCCACAGATTCTCTATGGGGTTCAGGTCAGGAGAGTTGGCAGGCCAATTGAGCACATGGTCAGTAAACCATTTACCAGTGGTTTTGGCACTGTGAGCAGGTGCCAGGTCGTGCTGAAAAACGAAATCTTCATCTCCATAAAGCTTTTCAGCAGATGGAAGCATGAAGTGCTCCAAAATCTCCTGATAGCTAGCTGCATTGACCCTGCCCTTGATAAAACACAGTGGACCAACACCAGCAGCTGACATGGCACCCCAGACCATCACTGACTGTGGGAACTTGACACTGGACTTCAGGCATTTTGGCATTTCCTTCTCCCCAGTCTTCCTCCAGACTCTGGCACCTTGATTTCCGAATGACTTTGGACCACTGAGCAACAGTCCAGTGCTGCTTCTCTGTAGCCCAGGTCAGGCGCTTCTGCCGCTGTTTCTGGTTCAAAAGTGGCTTGACCTGGGGAATGCGGCACCTGTAGCCCATTTCCTGCACACGCCTGTGCACGGTGGCTCTGGATGTTTCTACTCCAGACTCAGTCCACTGCTTCCGCAGGTCCCCCAAGGTCTGGAATCGGTCCTTCTCCACAATCTTCCTCAGGGTCCGGTCACCTCTTCTCGTTGTGCAGCGTTTTTTGCCACACTTTTTCCTTCCCACAGACTTCCCACTGAGGTGCCTTGATACAGCACTCTGGGAACAGCCTATTCGTTCAGAAATTTCTTTCTGTGTCTTACCCTCTCGCTTGAGGGTGTCAATGATGGCCTTCTGGACAGCAGTCAGGTCGGCAGTCTTACCCATGATTGCGGTTTTGAGTAATGAACCAGGCTGGGAGTTTTTAAAAGCCTCAGGAATCTTTTGCAGGTGTTTAGAGTTAATTAGTTGATTCAGATGATTAGGTTAATAGCTCGTTTAGAGAACCTTTTCATGATATGCTAATTTTTTGAGATAGGAATTTGGGGTTTTCATGAGCTGTATGCCAAAATCATCAGTATTAAAACAATAAAAGACCTGAAATATTTCAGTTGGTGTGCAATGAATCTAAAATATATGAAAGTTACATTTTTATCGTTACATTATGGAAAATAATGAACTTTTATCACAATATGCTAATTTTTTGAGAAGGACCTGTATAGTCCTACTCCTGAACGATTGACTCTCACAACCCGGTCATTTTAGTGAATCAAACACACTTGTTTGATTTAAATCCATGTAGTTATTTACTGGATATTTAAAGTGTCATGATTCACTTTAGCCTGTTTGTTCACACCTCTGAGTTGAAAAAGTCTCAAGAAATGGGTGTGTAAACCTGTGGAAAAGTGGGAGAGTAGAGGGTGGGAAAGGGGAAAGAAAAACCAATAAAACACAGACCTGCAACACACTCATTATATTGACACATGAATATTAAAGTATGACCATGGAGAAAAAATACAAAAAACAGAGTTGAGGGCACCTTGATGCATTTTAAAATGTAACCCTATATGACAACAAACTCCCAAGAATGAGGGAGAAACGTGGAAAACCATTTAAAAGGTCTAATAATATTTTCATTACATTTACAAGCACTACAGTCTCTGAACAAACGACACACGTCAGTTTAACACAGAAAGAACAAAGGCCTAGTTACTTTTTTGTCCATTGTTCTTTGAATTTTCGGTCTACATCATTGTCTTCTGTGTATCAGAATAATTTATCATGTCATCACATTAATGATCAGACTGTATTAGTGTCCTTATTTTGCAAATATATTTCATTTCACGAGTTCACATTTACATATAATAAATAGAGTAAAGGTTTTGCATATTTGGCGTGCTGTCCGAGGGGAGGGGTCCGATCTCGGAATTTGTCCCAAACCCAGAGTACTCCCCCATCCTAGTTTGGGATAGGAATAGTTAGAAGTGAGGAGATGGAGTGGTCGAGGGATGCTGGAAAACTGTCAAGGAACAGAGGTAAGTCTGCTGTGTATATATACCTCTTATCTTGTTAGAGTTGATTATCTGAACGTGCTCCTCCCAAACTTTGTTAATAAAACATAATTTGAAGAAGACGTGATTAAATATATGTGCATCCATGGTGCTGGTTCATGTTTAGAGCACTAGAGTTGAAACATGCTTACTCCAGTCCATATATGATCTTTGATCAACGTTGCGAGCATTGTTAAATTCATTGCGCCGTTGCGTGCAGAAACCGCTCTCATGCGTAATACAGCGCAGTGATTGTGTTAAAAAAGTTCCTCTCCAGCCCCAGCAGCCAATCACACACTCCGGATGCACGCTTCTATGTCAGATTCTGTGACGTTGCTTCTACTTTGCTTTTAGTTTAGATTACATTTATGAGTGCTTTTAGTGTTTTTTAGTGATGTGCAGCCTGTACATATCTGTTCACTTCTCAAAAAATGTGTTTTGGGGTTTCATGACCCTTTAAAAAAATATTGAAAAATGAAATATTTACACATTGTGTGTTTGTTTAATATGATGTTGAAGGTCAATTATTGAATTGTTTTAAATGGTTTTATTATTCAAATGATTTTCATTTGGCAATAAA
>RJVU01053127.1:13175419-13189403 GCA_003731715.1 Anabarilius grahami | reverse complement strand
GTGTGTGTGTGTGTGCGTATATATATATGTGTGTGTGTGTGTGTGTGTGTGTATATATATATATATTACAAATTCCAATGTCCTCATCATCATCAGTTTGCATTGTCCAATACAGTGTGACCTCCCAGTTCACAAGTATTTGCTATAACCTCCAGTGAAACAAGACAGAACAGATGGCTGTGGGAAAACTGTTGCCTTTTTTCCAAATAAAAGTCACACTTTGAGAATGTCAGGTCATTTATGAAGAGCCACCCTCATCCATGCAGAATCATTCCTAATCATTTGCCTTATATGGAAGCATCAGTCCAGCCTTGAAGGGGCAGAGGGCCAATCAGAACGCAGGGGGCGGGGTTTGTTTTTTAAGGCTGAAGCCAGAGCGAAGTGCAGCAGCGGAGCATTAAAGCACCTGAGAAACACGCTATAGCACGCACAACTGCACGAGCGCATGCTGCTGCTGCTTACTAGGGAAAGTTACACACTTGCAGCGCTGGAATAGTTATGCATGGGCTGTTTTCTGGAGTCAACACACTGGACATATTTTGCTTGGATATTTAAAGCTTGATATTTTAAACTGAAGAGTGGAGGTTTTGTTTTTTTGTTTTTCATTTCAAGTATAGCATTAATATGCGATTCCTAACGGATCGGTGACTTGAACACTTTATTTCCACACTGGAGATTTCGGATACGACGTTAAATGTCAAACAGGATCCTCTGGCACGGTGTTCAAAGTGACTCAACCCCTCTGGAATAAACTTTCCTGCAGCTGAGAGAGTGTGTGTGTGTTTGACAGAGAGAGAGAGACAGTTGGATGTGCGCGCATGATGAGCTCGCGGCTTCTGCTGCTGGTGCTCGCGGCGCTCGCAGCGTGCCTGCGGTCTGGTCGCGCGCAGGTAAGCTTCACCTGATTGACGTCACGCTCGGTTTTTCTGTCTCAGCGGGAGTTTAATTTATATGTCTCATTTGACAATAGCTGCATTCACAGCGCACTTTTAACTGTCTTGATTTCGAGGATGAAATTTAAGCAAACTGTAATTAATTCCCTCATAAGCATGCCTGACTGCGTATTGGCCCCAAAGTGGAGGGCCCCCACCCTTCAGGACCCCGATAACAGAGAAACTATACTAGATTTGATGCTTAATCTATCTGTATTTGTTTATGTCTGCAATTCTAAACTCAAACAAAGCCACAGTTAGTGTTGCCAGCATTAATGTGCATTGGATGGATTCCCAGATGCACCACTGCCAAAACACATCACTCAGTCCAAGAGCATCTCTGTCACTGCTTAAACCCCAATTATGTTGCCCATTTAACACTACAATTTAGCTGTATTAAAATAGTGGTTTGAGTTCTTATAGAAGGTCCTCTGTACACTATTAAAAATAAAGATTCTAAAAGTTTTTTTTTTTTTTTTTCCTGTGATTCCATAGAATAACCATTTTTGGTTCCTCAAAGAACCTTTCAGTGATCGGTAATTTTGTGAAGGTTCCATGAATGTTAAAAGTTTTTGATGAAATAAAGAACCTTTATTTGTATGAGTAGCACTTGAAATTGTATTGTTCAGACTAGGAAAAGTAATGTAAATAAATCAAATCATTTTTCTACAACATGGTCAAAAGTCATAGTGGACTAAGTCTGATTTAGGTTTCAACGAAGATTCAACGAATCGGACAGACAGATTCACAAATTCATTAGCAAGTCGGTCTGAATTAAAATTATTTTAAAAATGCTTATTCAGTAGTCCAAGTCATGGAAATTCATTGGTGTGGGAATCTGGTAATGATAAAAAATAAAACAGTATATATCAGTTGATATTTGGCTGCCTCAACTGCCTCATCAATGGATAGTGCACATTTTCTGTATTCAAATATAATTTTTTTTTGTTATTTTTGAGAAGAGAATGTTCAGCTATTGTTATTTGTGCAAATATGTGTAATAATTTAATTTTGTTATAGTCTTCATTTCAATGTGATACTCTTTCATCAGCCATATATTGTTAATGGCCATTAACTCTTTCCCCACCAGAGTTTTTTTTTTTTTTTTTTTTTTTAAGTTGTCAGTCAGCGCAAGCATTTTCACTAAAATTTCACGGCTCCCAGAATATTTTGTTGTATGAATATTTGAACATACAGTATATCAAAAAAAAAAGAGCCTCTGCTTTTAAACACAAAGTTTTATTCTAGCTTCATGCATTCATTTTTTTTTATCAACTCTTGAATGTGGGTAAGTTCAACAAAAAAAACAACATTTTGAACAAAAAAGCTGAGAAAATTGTGTTTTTGTCAAAGAATACATCCGGATCAGATTCAGAACGATGATCAAAACATACGTGGAGTAGATCGCTTCCATCTACACAGTCCTATACCTCTTCCTTGTTCAACATTTCATTCAGTAACGTTAGGCAGTTTTGATTTATATGCTGTCTATTGTTTGATGATCATGTTAATTTACATGTGCATTGCTTCTAAAGCAATACACAATCAATGCTCCTATCACTTGTTTCTGCTCCTTTTTTCCTGTGTTTTGATCCGGAGATTCAGTACTCTTTCAGAAGATTTGTAATAGCGCCCCCTACTGTATTAAAGTAAAAAAATAGATTGCCGAAAAATCACGGGGAAGCGTGTCATAAATGACGGAAAATTCTGTTAAAAATCATCCGTTCTCTAATATAACGGATTCAGTAGAATCATTAATGTAACTTGATTTGTGTTGCATATTCTCACATATGCGTCCTGACCTTTACGAAAAGGTCTTTAAGACATGCACATCAATTGCCATCCACACACACACACACAGTACAAGACCTAAATCCCCTTGTGATGTTTCTGTAATCCGTCTCTTGAATATCACCATTGCATCATCACCAAACCTACAAAAAACCCCACAAACCATATGTTAGGCCTACCCTCTAAAACAGAGCACTCCGATTTGGAGTTTATAAGGTCACAGCTGATGGGATTTTAGTTCTCCAGCTGATGCATCATAAGTCTTGTGTTTAAGTTATATAAGAGAGGAATAATCTAGGCGGCACGGTACAGACGTGTGGATGGAATCACATAAGATGATTTGGCTTTGGGTCGCTCTCATTACGCGTGTGTCACGGCCTGAAGGATTAAAAAAAAAATCGAAATTGCTTTTGCAGACATGACTCAGGAATCGAACGAATGAAAGCCGAGCCGAACACCTGAGAACAGCAAATGTGCATTGAATTAATGACTCAGTTTTGGAAAATGGAAGACGGATCGACCTTATTGTGCTTGTGATTATCCTTTCATATAATATTTAATCTCTTTCTCTATGCAAGCATGATTATCGAAGCTAGCTCAGACGTTTAAAAAAAAAAAAAAAATCCTGCTCTTTTCGTCTTTCTATCAATACATCTGCTTATTTGACCTATGTGTATGTGCAGGTGTGGGTGTCACTCCATGGATAAAGTATTTCTTTATGTCTGAACTCAGTTATGGCCAACTGCCATGTGGCCGCCCTATAAAGTTGTGTGTGTGTGTGTGTGTGTGAGTTCTTGTTTATATTACATCATGGGGACCAAATGGCCCCACGATGTAATAATAACCTGAGATCACCTACATCGTGGGGCCCAGCCAGCGGTCCCCACGAGGGAAATGGATTAATAAACATACTAAATGATGTTTTTTTTGAAAATGTAAAAATGCAGAATGTTTCCTGTGATGGTAAGGTTTAGGGATGGGGTAGTGTAGGGGGATAGAAAATACAGTTTGTACAGTATAAAAACCATTACGCCTATGGAGAGTCCCCACTAAGATAGCAAAACAAACCTGAGTGTGTGTGTGTGTGTGTGTGTGTGAGTGAGAGAGAGAGAGAGAGAATAGTATTCCAGGTCCATAATCATACCCCGTTTCTCCTCAACTTTTCCCCTGTATGAACTACTGGCATTCCTGCATCCCATGATTCATTATGGCATGTGGCAAACGGGAGTGATGTCATCCTAATGGGATCAGTATATGTGTTACAGTGCTACACACACACACACACACACACACATGCACTTGACAGTGGGCTATATACTGCTTTAGTGCATGTGTGTTTCACTCTGACATGCACTTCTTCACATCTGCGGATCCATCATAAAATTTTACACACACTGTCTAACTGGATGTAGTCTCAGTTTAGTGTATCTGGCCTATTTTTAAGTGTACTTATAATGTTAAGGATGCACTATGGATGATAACCATAAATATAAAGTTTTAATAATGGTACTAATTGTATGAGAATAGTGAATTTCACATCACAACTATAATGATAACATCACAGAGGAACGATATTGATCCAATCACTTTTCAGAATGATTTTTTTCCAGCTGATTAACGATAAAAAAACTTTAAAAGCCAATCAGAATCTACCTGACTCTAAAGAGCTTGAGCATGTACAGTGGCAGATGATTAAACTGCAGCGCGCTTATAATAAACTGAACGTTATTGTACATTTGTGTGGACACTATTGTTAAAGTTCACATTTTATTCATTGTTCTTGGTGTGAACAGGCCTTTAGGGGGCAGAAACAGTCATAATTTAGTTTTCCATTACTATTTTTGTACCCCATTCTTAATCTTTGAATTAAACAGGTTGTTGGTACTGTAGGCTTCTATGTGTAAATCCTCTTGCTCAGCGATATTCTCTTTAAACTGTCACTCCGCCATTACTGTATTGGACTTAAAAAACATAACTGACTGTAGAAGACACACATTTTATGACCATAAAGACCACATGAACCTCCATTTTTGCAGTAGCTCTGTATATTTCTATGGCATCACTGTCGAAGAGTAATTAGCTAGTGAAGTGGGTTTTTCATATTGTAGAGTTAACGAAAGTTATCATGGGCATTTTAATGTTTGAAGCGGATGTCATAACAGATGTCAGTAGGCGGGAAGATTTTAAAATGAGCGGTTCATTGATAAATCCATAAGATCTACCTTCATGCTGTGGAAATACAAACCAGAAGACAGAACACCATGAGCTTAGCACTGAAAAGGGGCGGGGCTACGTAAGATCTGTAGTGTCCCTTGTGGCCACATCGAGAATGCATCACAGTTGCGTTATGAACAAGCGGCAACCAATAGAGGGTATGCACGTGACGTCACCGTCGACCGTTATGACTGCGTCACGCCCGCTAAGTGGCAAAAGACTGAGCGGCAGCATTGGTTTTCAGCGTGAATGTCGTGAAAAACACACAAAACACATCCAAACCGGGAAAGAGCTTTGTGATTGACTTTACAAATAGCTTTAACACAAAACCTGAGGTATATTTTTAAAGACTGCCGAAAGCTACAGAAAAAAAGAAGCAAATGGATCACTGCAATTCACAGAAACAGCTCGACTCCAGGCAGAGAAACATGTTTTGCAGTTATCATTTTGAGTCAAATTGTTGGATTTTGAGGTAAAATCATACCGTATATATTGTATTGTTAAATATTATGTTGACAACTCATCAATTAAATATTTTCCATCTTATATTCTGCATAATTGGGTGTTTTTAAATAAACAACACTGACAAAACTATACTATAAAACTATATATGTTTTAGGGCGGGACAATATGACGATATAACCTTGATATAAGTGATTACGCGGATTTAAACCTACCGATATTGTAGTTATATAAAGCGTTCACAGGCAGATTTGCTTTATGTATTTCCCCGGCGTCGAAATCAGGCACATATAAATGTCAGGAAACACGATTCCTGGCTGCATGTCAATATCCATAGATTAGGTTTATTTGACAAGTTGTAAGGAACACATTCAATTCCAACCTATAGTTTAATTCGTTATAGTTAGTTTTACTCTCGTTTTCCCTATTAAATCCAGTCACGCAGCAGGCTCTTTTGCCACTCAGTCCAGCTGAGGGAGCGCGCTTTCGGCGGGAAAGTGACGTCGATGTATACTCTATACGGATATGACTTAAACTACAATTAATTGACTGGCCGCTAGGGACAGGCTCCAAAAGAGAGCAGAATCTCATTAAGCCCCATGTTAAAATGCCCAACTTTACAGCAGAAAAAACATGTTTACAGCCTGGTACAAATTGTGTTTTTGGTCTATATAGCTAATTTTACCCTTCATGACAACTGTGAGGGGGGTGAATTTTTTTATAACTCATCTGTTTAAATTATATTAAGCCTTAAAGTTCTGCATAATTAAGGGCGTGGTCAGTTGAGTGACAGGTGGATTACGCTGCTGTCACCACTAGCCGTTTGTCTGCTGCCGTCATGTCACCTCAGCTCCACCCACGTCCCGCCTCTTCGCCCATTTTCTGTAATCCGGAAGTGACGCGCTGCCAAGATGAGAACGGCCGGCTTTAGGTTTAAAAAATGCTCTTCAGAAACCTACGGGTGACATCACGGACACTACTTCCATATTTTTTTACAGTCTATTGTTATGAATTGCTTTCTTACACATTTCGCACACATTTAAACACCTAGCTGGCGTAGATACAAGCATTCACTTTCCAACCTGATTGTACGAGAAAATGTAGATATTTTGCGAGTATGCAATTTTGTACAAATTCGTACAAAGTGATTCATCTGAAAATGTGTTAAAAAAGGGAAGTATGAAGTTTATAAAAATACCTCTCGGTGGCAGATCGTACTGGAACGAACAAAGGTTGTACAAATTCAAATTTGCAATAAAGGAAAATAGTTATGAATTGTCTTGAGACTGTATTGTCACATTTGTATAATTAACATGGGCGGTTATATGTTAATATATTCATGGTAGTGACATCATACTGTAACGTTTGTTGAATGAGCCAATTTTGGAAGCTTTGCAAAATGAAAATTACAGTATAGCCGTTTTTTTTTATTTATTTATTTTGGCCATTGACAATGCTGATATATACGTAATAAAATTTAATGACAGCTGCACGTAAAATTGTTCAAATCTATATGTATAATAAATCTATCTATAACTTTCTATTTACTCAAAATTAACTAAAATAAACTAAAAACAGACAACTTTTTGGGTATATTTTGGAACTGAAGTGCAACTACTATTGCTGATAATTGCCAAACTGACAAAATATCAGCCAATTAATCAGCCTGACAAACATCTATCACTTGTCTATATATAAAGTATTTCAAACTCATTTAAAAGACAAAA
The DNA here is from genome assembly GCA_003731715.1 of Anabarilius grahami. Lineage (NCBI taxonomy): Eukaryota > Metazoa > Chordata > Actinopteri > Cypriniformes > Xenocyprididae > Anabarilius > Anabarilius grahami. Next base: position 13,182,277 of record RJVU01053127.1, on the reverse strand, counting down.
ACATGTTTTTAATGACATTCCTTTTAATGAGTTTATTAATAATTACTGCATGCATGTCTAAGTAATAATAGCATAACTGTTGTTTGTAAATGGTCTGAAATGCAATACACTGTATTGCAACCCTAACCGTAAATTATAACAAGCATATAAGGAACTCTGTGTGGAGGTGTGATATTTAATTGGTTGGTTGACTATGGCAATTGCTTATGGCAATTATTTATATATTTATTTTCCCACTGTGTGTCTGCCACATGACACTGACCACATCACACACACACACACACATAGACACACACACAGTGACCTGATTATGAGTAATGCAGCTTAATAAAGGACAGAGATAAAAAATAAACACAAAGGACAAATAGAGCTCTCCACATGCTCTCTCTGCAACACGTGCTGTGTGTACTATATGTCCTCAGCCAGGTGTCTGTCATTGTACTGAATACCCTGGCTAGACATGAATGTTATTGAAATTACAGGAGCCTGTTTCTTACCCAGACGGGTGTGTGTCCGTTCAGAAACCTGTTTGACCATCTCTCTCTCTTTCTTCCTAAGGGGGACCCTCTCCCTCCATCTCTGGTGGATTTAGTGATGAACAGCCCGATCTCATCCGTAGATGATCTGAAGAGACTTCTGGATGTAGAATCCGTAGGTAAAGCTGATCCCATACAATTTTTATCAGATTTTTTATTAGATTTTTATCATTACAGATTTATTAGTTAAAAAAAAAATAATAATTATCCATCACAGAAAACATTCAGAATTTTTAAATTTTAACAAAAACATCACTTAGTACGATTTATAAGCTGTTTTCCTCATGGGGACCAAAAAATTATATATAATATCTATATACACTGATCAGGCATAACATTATGACTCGCACTGAGAGGTGAAGTGAATAACACTGATTATCTCTGAACATTTTGTCCTCAAAGTTGATGTGTTAGAAGCAGGAAAAATGGGCAAGCGTAAGAATTTGAGCGAGTGGGTCAGAGCAGTTCCTGGTCTGCAGTGGTCAGTATCTATCAAAAGTGGTAAAAGAAAGGAACAGTGGTGAACCGGTGACAGGGTCCAAGGCTTATTGATGCACGTCGGGAACAAAAGCTGGCCCGTGTGTTCCGATCCAACAGACGAGCTACTGTAGCTCAAATTGCTCTAATGCTGGTTCTGATAGAAAGGTGTCAGAATACACAGTGCATCACAGTTTGTTGCGTATGGGGCTGCATAGCCGCAGACCAGTCAGGATGCCCATGCTGACCCCTGTCCACCGCCGAAAGCACCAACAGTGGGCACGTGAGCATCAGAACTGGACCACAGAGCAATGGAAGAAGGTGGCCTGGTCTGATGAATCACGTTTTCTTTTACATCACGTGGATGGCCAGGTGCGTGTGTATCACTTACCTGGAGAACACATGGCACCAGGATGCACTATGGGAAGAAGGCAAGCCGACGGAGGCAGTGTGATGCTTTGGACAATGTTCTGCTGGGAAACCTTGGGTCCTGCCATCCATGTGGATGTTACTTTGACACATACCCCCTACCTAAGCATTGTTGCAGACCATGTAAACCCTTTCATGGAAACGGTATTCCTTGGTGGCTGTGCCACTTTCAGCAGGATAATGAGCCCTGCCACAGACCAAAAATGGTGCAGGAACGGTTTGAGGAGCACAACAACGAGTTTGAGGTGACTTGGCCTCCAAATTCCCCAGATCTCAATCCAATCGAGCATCTGTGGGATGTGCTGAACAAAAGTCCAATCCATGGAGGCCCCACCTCACAACTTGAAGGACTAAAAGGATCTTCTGCTAACATCTTGGTGCCAGATACCACAGGACACCTTCAGGGGTCTAGTGGAGTCCATGCCTCGATGGGTCAGGGCTGTTTTGGCAGCAAAAGGGGGACCAACACAATATTAGGAAGGTGGTGATAATGTTATGCCTGATCGGTGTGTGTATATATATATTTACTTTTCATCGTGCATTGGCTGCCTTACTCTCTACATTTAGTCATCAGTCACTGAACAACCCATATCAGCACTACTTCAAACTATAGTAAACGTCTCGTCATTTGTGGAATGTGTGTATTTTCTGGGGTGTGTTGGAGTGGGAAGGTGAGGCAGGAAAGAGTGAGGGGTCTGGAATGCAGTGTGTGTGTGTGTGTGTGCACATGCATGTGGATAATGGTAATATTTACATGAATGGGCTGTGTATAGACCCTCACAGGCACAATAGCAGTGACCTTGAGCCCAGTCCAGCTCTAAGTTTACAGAAGGGACACAAACACAAGGCTACGCTATTGTTCCCTATACCGGATTCCTCTGTGTCTGTATGTGTGTGTGCATTTTGCTTATATTTAACAATGTTATGAAACTTACTACAAGGACTATAATACCAGGCACTCGTGGATATACAGTAGATTGAAAGGCCTTGATCATATTTACGGCAAGGTGTCAGGACGGTGGAATCTAGAGGATTCAAATGGCAACTCCAGGTCCAGGTCTCTGTATGAGACATACAGAGACACATGCAAATGCAGAGACAAAGCACAGTTGCGCAACTTAAATGTAGGTTGCAGTCATATGTACAGGTTCACATTGCAACAATTAGCGTTTCAAGAAAGAACTAGTTGGTGGAATAATTGCAAGTTCACAAAGTTTGTGGCCTTGAAGCTTTGATATTCTGTACTCCACTTCCATTCGTAGTATTATGTCTGATAAACAGAATGTGAAAAAAGCGTGATTGGCCACTTTCGTCAGTCAAACAAACGTCAGTCAAGTCTTTCATCCTGATTAAAAAAGATGCAAAAAATCAGTCTTTCTTTTAAAAAAAAATGAAACAAAATTAAAAAAATACAAGAAAATTAGAAGCAAAATGAGAAAATAAATCATTTTGAAAATATGTAGATCTGTACATTCCTAGACCAGATTTTAGGCCCATTCACATAAAGAAAAATGGCTATAAAAATAACTACTGCATATTGTCGTCCTCACCAACAGACGCTACAGATTGCGGTCTGGAGCTTTAAATGCTTGAGCTGAGTCAGGTGGATTCTGATTGGCTGTCCATGCTTTTATCGTTATCTGCTGGGAAATAAAATAATTCTTAAAGTGATTCCAATGATATCGTTCCTCTGTGTCATTCAGATTTGAATGATTATTAAAACTGTATAGTTATAGTTATTATCCTTGGTGTAAACTTTGCTTTAATCTGATTGTCTAAAGTCTGTCTACACCAGAACGAAGTTACATTAAGATGGTAAATTTCAGGAGGTCACAAGAACTGTCAACTTAATGATCTCGAACTACCCAAATTGCTGATGGATGTTCCATATTTTTTAATCACTCCTTTGTTTTGTCTTTCATTTTCAGAGGAAGATGATGAGATACCCGAGAATGAGATGCACTCTAACGGAACACACAAACGTCTTCCCAGAAGCCTTAGTAAGTCTTCTAGCATTCCCTCCCTTCCTCTCTTTGTCTCTTTTCCACACTCCCGTCTCTTCATCTTTGTCCTCTAGCAGAATTTCAATGTCTTTCCAGTCTGTGGCAATTATTTTGAGACATTGTGGCATCTCCATTCCACAATGGTGTTGTGGCTTTGTTGTGTGTTTGTGCGAGTGAGTGAGATGTGCGTATTTGAGCCTGGAGTCTGCTGTTGCGTCTCTATGATTGATCCTGTCTCGTCCTGTCTCGCCACATGTCCTTAGGTCACCCTCAAGCACACACACACAAGTTTCAAAGCTCAATTTTACCACCCACGCTTCTTTCGCACATGTACTCGAACCATTTCTCTCTCTCTGAGTGCTCTCTTTCAGTCAAGTGAGCCTTGAATCTGTGAATTGTACACACAAACACACTCTGACAGTACTGACAGGGTGAATTATAGTGTGTGTCTGTAGCCTTGTTAGTCTGGTTTGTCTAACTTTCATCCAGTTTGGCTTCTGCAGTGTGGGAATAAATGAGAGCGTTGAAGAAAATAAATGTTAAATAAACGTTAAATCGACCACTGTCTTTTCTATCTTTCTCACAGCCGTTCAGGTGGCCCAGCAGGCCATGTGCAAGGTGAGAACAGAAGTTATGGAAGTGACCCGTGCAATGCTGGACAGACGGAACGCCAACTTCTTGTTATGGCCTCCGTGTGTGGAAGTGCAGCGCTGTTCAGGTTGCTGCAACACACGAATTGTACAATGTGTGCCAGTCACCATAGAAACACGACATTTACAGGTATTCATTTGCAAGTTTACAACAGTTTTAATGACTTTTTAGCCCTTTTTGGACAACATCAAAGTAGTCTAAAGGATATTATAAGGCAATATTATAATGCCTTAAAAGATTGGTTTTGGCCAAATTCTAAACCAGGATCTGTGGAAAAAAATCCATCCACCAAGATTGTGGACGAGAGTTAAGAGATAACTTAAAACTAAAAATGTACTAATATTTCATTCAGTACATTAAAATGTTAAAAAAAAAATAGTTAAAAAATGTAGTATCTTAACCAGTATTTGTGTGTACTACATTTGTATACTTATTAGTGTCACTCTGTTAGTGTAGCAACATGTTAACATAAAATTGGTTAAATCTAATTACAAATACACTATTTTACCCAATATTTGTTTGTACTCTGTATATTTATGCTCATTAGTGCATTAAATTTTTAGCTTAGGTTAACATGAAAATAGTTAAGTCTAATTATTAGAAATACACTATTTACCCAAAATGTATGTGTCTATTTTTATGCCTTGTGATAACCACACTAATCTATATCACGATTTTGTTTTCTGGTCGATTGACAGATGCTTTGCCAAAGCAATGGCGCAAAACACAACATTAGTTATCTTTTAGGTTCATTATAAGACTGTGGTCGGTACAGGTTAAACTATAGCGGGTTATCATAAAATCAGAAATAGACATTTGATATAGAGCAGTGGTTCTCAACTCCAGTCCTCGGGACCCACTGCTCTGCACATTTTGTATGTCTCTCTTACCTGACACACTCAGTTCAGGTCATGGAGTCTCTCCTAACGAGCTGATGATCTGAATCAGGTGCGTTAAATAAGGGATACATACAAAATGTGCAGAGCAGTGGGTCCCGAGGACTGGAGTTGAGAAACACTGATATAGAGTGCAATAAAGAAGGATAATTAATTAATTTAAAAAGGCTATTATTCACCTGTATGTCGACGCAGACAGTGCTTTAATCTTTGATTTGCTTAAAATTACATACAAACAATTTTAGATTTTGATTTAATAAGAAGAAGACGCTATGCTGCTTCAATGCATTGCATGTTCGTCAAAACGCAAAACGGAATGTAGCTTTTGGTCATGCTACATGCTGGAAAATCTAGTTAGCTACTGGAAAAACTACACTGTTTTAAAAGCAGCTGAGCTACTGTCAAGCTACTGAAAATGTAGTTAAGTTAGTAGCATTGCTACTTGTAGTTAGCTACTCCCCAACACTGTAATTAGTATATCACATTTTTAGCTTAGCATCATGCTAACATGAAAATAGTTAAGTCTAATTAGAAGTTGACTATTTTACCCAATATTTGTGTACGGTGTATGTTTATGCTAATTAGTGTTTTGCATTGTTAGCTTTGCAACATGCTAACAAAAATTGTTAAATCTAATGAGAAATGGAACAGTGTTCTTGTGTTCAGAAATGAATGGTTTGCATTATTTTGATATCTCTTTTTTGTCTAGATGACGAAAATCCAGATTATCAACCGACAACCAGTCTATGAGAAGGTTGTCATACCCGTGGAGGACCATGTGACTTGCAGCTGTCAATCACGTGTTTCTGCGCACAGCCCACGGCTCCAAACCACAACTCTTGCTCTGCCCAGACCCCACCCCAAAGTAACGCTACCAAAGACCCAATCGAAAGAGGAGCTACATCGCAATGATGAACTTAAACATAATCAAAGGCTCCATTTGGAGGATAAAGAGAGTCAGGAACTACAATGGCAGTCAAAAAACACAGTCACACACACACAGGGCTACCGACAAAGCCCGTACCAACATACAATATCACACACGCCAGTTTATGTGAGCAGAGGAGATGTTCCCACCAAACAAACCACATTAGGAGATCCACACATGATGAGTGACGCAACACAAACAGAGGAAGTCGATCACATGAAATCCGAACACAGTGGTGACGGCATGGCGAAAAAGACGCAACAACATTACGATAAACATCTGCAAGAGGATCAACAGCTAAGACCACAACAACCACAGGATAAAACGTCACCAGAGCAACCAAAATACAATCTTTCCCACAATCCTGTCCAATCAGGGCACAGCATACCACAAAGTAGCCAATTAGACACTTTTAGTCACACTTACAGCCATGTTGAGGTGATCGGCCAATCCAGCGGCTTATCAGAAGTGTTAAATCAACACTCTGACCAATCAGAAGTTAGACAACATCACCACCACCACCACCAATCAGAAGCAAGTAATCAAAATATGCAGGAAAGGGAACAGCAGCAAGAAATACAACATCATCTTCGTCACCAACACCACCGACACCATCAGCTTCACCAACATACAACACAAGCAGTTAGCCAACAACAGACAAGCACACAAAAAACAGGTCAGTGTCTAGATTGTCTATTGAGTCATTGTGTGTGTGTACACATTGTATTGTGATTAGTAGCTTATGCTTCCTGTTATTCTTTTCATTTCTTTAACGTCAGAGTTAGCATATAATGTCAAGGGTCAAGAATGTAATGTGAAGCTAATATTATAATGGCTACCTTGAGATTAATGTTTCAGCGCTGATCCTAAAATCTTCCTAACCACATTCCTTTTGTCTTCTGTTTTCTTCATTATCCCATAGTGACTAAAGCTCCTCC
>RJVU01053127.1:13140134-13175407 GCA_003731715.1 Anabarilius grahami | reverse complement strand
CCGCCCCCTCTCCAGCCCCCACGGAAGCGCCGACGGAAACATCGGAAGAGGATGAGCAAGGCCTCTATGAGAGCAATGATAATGTATTGCTAATATTATAGTATGATTTTACTATGAACATACTAATTAGCAATGGTTTACAGCTGAATTGTGTAATTTCTGCGTAACTAGTGTCACCAAACAGAATTGCAATAATAGTATTTTAGACCTTGTTGGATGAGAACACTTGATAAATTGCAATTCAGTTTGATACCGTTAGTGGTGCGGAAATGACACACTGCAGCTTTAACCAAGCTATTCAATTTTAAAGTGAAATCTAATCAATCTAATTAACCTCTATCCTCTAACAGGGTAATGTCCTGAAGAAGACCAAGACTCTGCCAAACTGCTGCCAAAGTCCCAGGAGCAACCTCAAAGTTGGGAGTTAGGGTGGAGACACACAGGATATAGCAGAGACACACTGGAAATCTTTTTATAATAACTGGAAATGTCTTTGATCTTTGCCAAATAAGCTCCCATGAACTACATTTCCCATCAGCTATTGCAGTCGTAGGAGGCAACCAGTTCTGCGATCTTCGCACAACGGGAGCTGGCCGTACTCAGGATATCCTGTGAGCATGGACTTAAAAGGGATTCCATACGGACACAAACACAGCCTGCCAAATAGTGAGACTGTATTTAAAACACAACACAATTACGGTCTGCCAGATACACTTCATTCAACACAACAACTGCCAAATGCGGTGCAATATTGACTTGAACCATTGGTTGGCCAAGAATCTGGCTCAAATCAGTGATTTGCTACTTGGGGAAAGGCAAAGTAGCCTTCAATTGCCAATGAATGATGTAGACCCACTGGTGGTTGGGTTGGAAAACAACTCTGGACTATTTATCCACTGGAGGAACTACTAGAATAGCAAATGGAAGAAGTTAAAACTGGAATATTTGAGGATATATGTGAGGACTTTGAATTCGGACTCTCAAAGAGCAAAACAACTAGAGATATGAAGCTCAGGACTTCCAGAAAAGTATAAAATACAAATAACTTTTACAAATTCATCTCAAAACGTATAATCTGTACATTTCTCAAGCTACTTAAACACTCCAAGTTAATTAAATAGCAAAATATCAGCTGGCTAGATACGAAATCAAGGAGTAAAAGCACTTACAAAGCAGTTTTTGAGCATGTACCATGGTAATATGATGGTATTCATTGAAGTACTTTGGAGTACCATGTATGTACCATGGTATATGAATATGGTAATCAATCTGATGCCATGGTACCACCTCAGTACTTTTTTGTAAGTATCTCTCAGTATCATGCACAGTATTTATTTGGTGCAAAAACACTGGAATATCGTACACTGGAGATTATCAAATATGAAGTGCTGAAAGCACTAAATGTTTGCATGTTGGTAGATGCACGGTCAAATAGTTCCTAATTCAATATTTATATGAAAATAAAATATTGTGTTTAGCCATAATGAGGTTACAATGAAATACTCCCATCCTGTAGGGGGCGGTATGGAGTGCTCTGTCATTTTATGCCTGCTGTTCCCAAACGTTCGTCTGTGCATTCAACTGCTTCTGGAATCTTGTAAAGCTATAAAATAACTGTTTGTAAATGATGCATTTCTTTTCTGGCTTTTTAACTTATTTATAAAAGGTATAAAAGAGTAATTAATTAATTATTTGTTTTGATGGAAATTGTTAATGTAATAATGCTATTTTAATATAAATATAAAAAGTGTTACATTTATCATTGGTTTGATGTTTTTTATAGCATTTTCTGAAAACATTTTAGAGTTTACTAATATATAATAATAATTTTACCCAACCTCCCAAATGGCAGAATATTCATTCCGAAATGACTATGGTTTCTTGTCGGCATGAAATCGAATTGGACCCTCTTTTCTTCTTAATCTTTAATCAAAATCTGAAAATGTACTTCACCCCTGGAATGGCCTTCCTTCTCTGATGACTTTCAATCTGCAGCAAGCTTTGACAGCGAGCCGAATGGAACGCCTACTTTTCTAGATCCAATCAATATCCAGCGGGAAAAAAACAAGCCACAGCCTCAATTTTTCTCATTCAATAGTCCGTTTCACTCAGAAAATATCTCATACTGAATTAAAATCAGTCACAACTTCCGGTCTTCCAGTGAACAATAATAACAAACTAGTTGAAGCCTGACAGTAATTGTCTTGATAAAAGTGTATTTTATTAGACAAAGTTGATGGCTGTAGCAGTGTTGTCAAAAGTACCGACCGAATGCAATACCAAGTCAGAACTGAAATGTTTAAAAATATGATGCTTTGAGCGGATTTGTAAACACCTCTGATTGGCCTTTGTGTTGACGCGCTCATCAGATATGTCTGTGATTGGCTACAATGATCAACGCTTCAAAAACATGATGTAAATAGACATCAATGACGCTCTTCACTGAGCGCTTACACAGATCACACGGGAGCGAAAGCAGGCTGGTCCTTAGATGGTCATGAGCTGGTCATAAACTGGTCCTGAGCTGGAGCTAGTTGCTTAGGACCAGCACTTGACTAGCTTAAACCAGCTCATGACCAGCTAAGGACCAATTAAGGACCAGCTTAAACCAGCTCAAACCAGCTGCCATGCTTCAAAACATACCTAACCAGCATATGCTGTTTTTTTCAACAGGGATATTTGGTGGCCATCTTGGAAAAGCTACGCATTCTCTATGTAGCTTTAGCTGTATCATACAAATATAGTATCAATCAAATATGGCCAAGATTTTATTTATCTGCTAATCTGCAATACAATCTGACAAAAATAGTATCATAAATTCTACTTCTTCAGTGCAAATAAAAACTATTTTTAAACTGTTCCTGCTAATGTGCATGCTAATGCTTCCTCAAAAATCAGTGTTCGCAATGTCTTCAAAATGTCTGCATGGATGATTCTGCACAGCATGAGCGTGTGGTGGTCACATTACAGTTGTGATTTGTGTGTGTGAGGGTGACAGGTCGCAGTGGTTACAGACAGTCGTCATAGCAGCACAGATGGACGTGTACGCAGAGGGAGATCAGGTGGTGTAACAGATACGAGAGGGCTAGCCGGGAGGAGATGAACTGATAAATGTTACGCAGACAAAGCAAATAGACGGGAGGGCAACAGAAAGCCAGAATGAGGGCAGGCTGTATGTCTAACGGCAAAGTGAGAGGAGAGGTACAGGAAGAGAGGAGAGTCTAAGAGAGGGCAGACAGGGAGAAAGGGAGTGTGAGAGAAGGAAAACGAATGACATGTAGGGAGTGACTCAGTCCTCAGTAACCTCAAAGTGGGAGGTATGTGAGCATCTGGGGCCCCCAACATAGGGACTGCCTCGTCAAGTGAGGGTCCAAGAGGAGTTGCATGTGTTAAAAAATAGATTTGAAGTGTAAAAGTTAAAGAAAGACCCTCAGAAATTATGACCAAGATATTAAAAATGCACAATGGTAAAATATTCTGTATATTGTTTACTAGGCAGTTGAAATTATGAGATAAGTTATAATCATGACATAAAAGACAATTATAGGATAAATAGTTGAAATGATGAGATGTTAAATCATAAATATGATATAAGTCATGATTATGACAGTCGAAATTATGAAATAAGTCATAATCATGACATAAAAGACAATTATAGGGAAAAAAGTTGAAATTATGAGATGCTAAATTATAATTATGAGATGAGTCATATATGACTATCAAAATTACGAGAAGTCATAATCAAGACATAAGAGACATAATTATGAGGAAAAAAGTTGAAATTATGAGATGCTAAATCATAATTATGAGATAATGTCATAAGTATAGCAGGCAAAATTATGATATAAGTCATAATCATGACATAAAAGACAATTATAAGATAAAAAGTTAAAATTATGAGATGCCAAATCATAAATATGACATAAAAGTCACATTTATGACAGTCGAAATTATGAGATGTCATGAACATGACATAAAAGACAATTATAGGATAAAAAGTTGAAATTATGAGATGCTAAATCATAATTATGAGATAAAAAGTCATAATTATGACAGTCAAAATTATGAGAAGTCATAGGCTAATCATGACATAAAAGACATAATTATAAGAAAAAAGTTGAAATTATGAGATGCTAAATCATAATTATGAGATAAAAAGTCATATATAACAGTCGAAATTATGAGGTCATAATCATGACAAAAGACATAATTATAAAAAAAAATTTTGAACTTATGAGATGCTAAATCATAATTATGTAATAAAGTCATAATTATAACAGTCAAAATTATGAGATGTCATAATCATGACATAAAAGACAATTATAAGATAAAAAGTTACAAATATGAGATGCCATATCATAAATATGACATAAAAAGTCACATTTAATAATATGTCATAAATAATACAACCCAAATTCCGGAAATGTTGGGACATTTTTTTTTATTTGAATAAAATGAAAACTAAAAGACTTTCAAACCATATCAGGTCTGTAACATGATTAGCTATAAAAGGGATGTCTTAGAGAAGCAGAGTCTCTCTGAAGTAAAGATGGGCAGAGCTGTGAAAGAGTGCGTAAAAAGATTGTGGAATATTTTAAAAACAATGTTTCTCAATGTCAAATTGCAAAGGCTTTGCAAATCTCATCATCTACAGTGTATAACATCATCAAAAGATTCAGAGAAACTGGAGAAATCTCTGTACATAAGGGACAAGGCCGAAGACCTTTATTGGATGCCCATGGTCTTCGGGCCCTCAGATGATACTGCATCACTCATTGGCATGATTGTGTCAATGACATTACTAAATGGGCCCAGGAATACTTCCAGAAACCACTGTCGGTAAACACAATCCGCCGTGCCATCTGCAGATGCCAACTAAAGCTTTATCACGCAAAAAGAAAGCTATATGTGAACATGGTCCAGAAGTGCCGTCGTGTCCTGTGGGCCAAGGCTCATTTAAAATGGACTGTTTCAAAGTGGAAAAGTGTTCTATGGTCAGACAAATCCAAACTTGACATTCTTGTTGGAAATCACGGACGCCGTGTCCTCCGGGGTTAAGAGGAGGGAGACCTTCCTGCGTGTTATCAGCGTTCAGTTCAAAAGTCAGCATCTCTGATGGTATGGAGGTGCATAAGTGCATACGGTATGGTCAGCTTGCATGTTTTGGAAGGCACTATGAATGCTGAAAGGTATATAAAAGGTTTTAGAGCAACATGTTCCCCTCGAGATGACGTCTATTTCAGGGAAGGCCTTGTGTATTTCAGCAGGACAATGCAAAACCACATACTGCAGCTATTACAACAGCATGGCTTCGTCGTAGAAGAGTCTGTGTGCTGAATTGGCCTGCCTGCAGTCCAGATCTTTCACCTATAGAGAAAAACACGTCAAAGACGACCACAAACTCTTCAGCAGCTGGAAACCTATATCAGGCAAGAATGGGACCAAATTTCAACACCAAAACTCCAGAAACTCATAACCTCAATGCCCAGATGTCTTCAAACTGTTTTGAAAAGAATAGGAGATGCTACACCATGGTAAACATGCCCCCGTCCCAACTATTTTGAGACCTGTAGCAGGCATCAAATTTGAAATCTGTAGCAGGCATCAAATTTGAAATGAGCACATTTTGTGCGTACAATTGTAAAATTTCTCATTTTAAACATTATGTTATCTATGTTCTATTGTGAATAAAATATTGGCTCATGTGATTTGAAAGTCTTTTAGTTTTTAGTTTACTCTAATTTAAAAAACATTTTCGGAAATCAGGTTGTATGTCATAATCACGACATTAAAGTCAATTATAGGATAAAAAGTTGAAATTATGAGATGCTAAATCATAACTAGGAGATAAAAAGTCATATATGGCAGTCAAAATTATGAGAAGTCATAATCACAACATAAAAGACATAACAAAAAAATTGAAATTATGGGATGCTAAATCATAATTATGTGATAAAGCCATAATTATAAGGTAAGATTATGAGATAAGTCATAATCATGACATAAAAGACAATTATATAAGACATTAAAGACATAATTGTACGAAAAAAGTTGAAATTATGAGATGCTAAATGATAATTTATGAGATAAAGTCATAATTTTGAGAGTCGAAATTGAAATAAGTCATAATCCTGACTTTTTCCTCATAATTATGACTTTGTGTCATAATTTTAATTTTTTACCTCATAATTATGATGCCTTAAAATGCTGGAATAAAGCTTCTGTCTCTTTAAATGTCTAGAATTTTTCTTAAAACTGACTTTCATTCATAAAGCTTCTCTGGAAAGTTAGCAATGCCTCTAAAGATGCAAAAAAACTAATAAAAAAAAAAAACAGAATAGAAAGGTAGATTAGAGAGAAAGGTAGATTAGAGAGAAACTTTTTAAGCTTTTTATTCCTTGCACTTCATTCAACCCTGAGAGAGAAAGGTTCAAACTAGGGGGAGGATGACATAAAACATTATCTGTGAGTGAATGCATCTCCACCTGTGTGTGTGTTGTGATGCATCGTGTGGTTTTGGTGCATTAGCGTGATGTGAGAGCTCCAGCTGACCCCTGGCACACCCTGAAGCTTACCCTCACTGAACTCACTCACACCTGGGCTCCACCTGGCCTGATCTCTCCTGCCCCGGTCAAACCTCCATCCATCTACACTGCTCAAACAACCACCGTACACCCCTGAGAATTAACAAGTGTGTGTGCATCTAATATAAATTGCAGATTTAACCACAAATGCATCGGTTTGTAGCGTTTACACAACAGAAAGGGAAAGAGGGGTCACAAGTGCTCCAGAATCACCTGGCTAGGGGTCATTCTACGGTAAGTGTTGCAAATTGTTGTCCAACTGCACATTTTATTTGAATTATAAATGGTTTTACATCTAAAACAATTTCTTTTCCACTGATGTTATCGAGGCCAGGCAGACTATTGGCTAATGCTAACCAAATAGAAAACAATTTTAGCAAACTACCATTCAGATCTGGCTCCATTTTGGTGCATAAAACTTCCTCAATTCCTGATGGATAAAATCAAGTTCTGGACGTTTTCTTTCTTGAAGAATAGCTCTAATATTTATCGAGAAATCATTGTAAAATGCTGCCAAATGTTAAATATAACTCAAATGTCAAAAGGTTTTTCTCAGCTAATGTGTAAAAGGTAGTGTTGAATCAACTTTATATGAGTTCCTGGACCACTTAAAGTGTGTTTTGGCTACGATTTTCTGTGTACATTATTTATACATTTCTGTGCTCTGTGTGTTTTGGCTGGCACTGCTGAATCAGATTGAGCTGATAGTGCATGGGTGGAATAAGGCCTAATGTCTGAGTGTCATAATCACCATCAGATCGCGCAGGGCTGGTAACGCTACACACAGACCTGTGCCAGATTTAGCAGCTCTGTGTAAGGACACACTCTTAAAGGGACAGATGCCCAGAGCATACACATGGGACACAGACTGACACTAAGAGAAAGATCGGGACAGTGAGAGAAACTGGACCAGACTGTAATACTGTAAAAGTATAGTTCAATGGTTACACTCATGTCCAATTTAAACTTTTTGCCACTATTGCAAATCGCTGTAATATAGCCATAAATATTTCTTACAGGCAATGTTAAGCATTAAAATGCATCATGCTTAGTGCATGGTTTTGTCACAATTGTTTTAACAGTACCTGGATTTCCATCCACACTTTTTATCATATTAAAAAATGATGGATCAAAGTACACAAAATATACACGCTTCCCAGAACTGTCTGACATGCATAAGGCACCGATCTTTCAAATAAAGTTTTCTCTTGCCTCTCTAAACCACAAGTAAAGTAATTTATTACATAAAAAAGCCACAGAGACTATTTTGTTCTCATGAACACATCAGATGTAAATGCAGATTTCACACCAATATGAATGTTCGGCACAAAAATTCTGTCACACTTTTGCATACAATTTGTCTTTTCAGCAGTTGCGTAACCCCACTCACAAAAACCACCAGAATGCGATTTCGTGATTGCTACCGAGGGGGAAGGAGCACGTTTTCTACCAGTAGGGGCCACATACTTGCGGCTCGCAGAGGGGCCCCACGCATTTGCCCTACGCCACTGCTTTTCAGACCAATGCGTAAAAAACTCACTGCCGCTTAGCTAAATAGCGAGCGCTGTAACAGCAGTGGCTCTGGGCATGTGACTAAAAGCACAAATCTTATTGGCTGACTTGTTTCTTCACAGTGAGATTAGAAAGAGATTAGAGCCCCTCTTAATAATAAAAAAATCCTTCGCATTAATGACATGCAAATGTTTGTGTTAGTCAGAACAGATGCATTAACAGTCGTTGGTTCAAGTTTTACACCAGTTGTTGGCACCAGATTTTTGCACCGAATTCATCTTGATGTGAACTGGCCTTTATTCGCTTTTTTCAGCAATATTCAGAATTTTAACTACTTTAAAAAAATAATAAACTACATTTGTGACCTAGATGGAAAGCTATTTCTTTTGTAAAATAAATGAATATAATTAGATTTTTCTTGGATAGGAAGCAAATTTAAAACTTGCAAATTTACCTGAAATTTACATAATTTTGGCACTTGGCGAATATCATTTTGTACCATGTTGGTGACAGCATGTGCATGGATGTTTTTAGTTCTAAAAAAGTCTGAATTCAACACATGTCCTCATACTATTATGTCAGAGTGCTTATAAATCAAAAATCTCTAGACACAATCAAGATTTCCAATGCATGAGTCACATGCGTACTTATTACACAATAAAATAAGCACCACTCTTAAAGGGATAGTTCACCCAAAAATGAAAACTCTGTCATCATTTACTCACCCTCAAGTTGTTTCAAACCCATAAGAATGTCTTTGTTCTGCTGTAGACAATGGAAGACATTTGGAAGAATGTCAGAAACCAAGCAGATCTCACCCCCCATTGACTACCATAGTAGGAAAAATATGGTAGTCAATAGGGGGGCAAAATCGGTTTGGTCACAAACATTGTTCCATATATCTTCCATTATGTTGAGCAGAACAAAGAAATTCTTATGGGTTTGAAACAACTTGAGGGTAAATAAATGATGACAAGAGTTTTCATTTTTGGGTGAACTATCCCTTTAAGTCATACAGTTTCCATTGCAGTTTGTAATCAACACATTCATCCCAGAATTCAA
The DNA here is from genome assembly GCA_003731715.1 of Anabarilius grahami. NCBI lineage: Eukaryota > Metazoa > Chordata > Actinopteri > Cypriniformes > Xenocyprididae > Anabarilius > Anabarilius grahami. Next base: position 13,166,249 of record RJVU01053127.1, on the reverse strand, counting down.
TCCAGCAGTTAATCTGAACTGTATCTTAACTCTTTAATCGGTTTTGTGTCATGACCTAATCTCACTGTGTGTGACTAATGTCTTCCCCTCAGACAACATATCTGACACATATCGCATGACTCAATGCCTGCAAGATGCACAAACAAGCATAAGGGACAATTCAGAATTTCAGATCTTCTACTTTCACACTTATTTTTAGGTTACATGTCTATGATGTTCATCCGATCTTGGGAACGTACTGTAGATCGAATGCTTTCTCCACCATTGTGCTTTACTGTGTCAATATTGTCTGTCTGTCTCCGCCGGGTTGAGAATTCCTCCCCTCAGAAAGCGCTCAGTAGAGGGAAGCCCACCCAACTAGAGTCAGAGGCCTCTCAACTGCACCATGACTGTCAATGTGTGTGAGTGTGAGAGAAAGATCACGGTCCCACTCAAGCGTCTGCTGTGAGGTATTTGTTTCACTATGACTGACAGCACTGAAAATACACACACATACAGACATTAGAAGCTGTATTAGCAATAAACTCTTATAGACACAATGGTTTAGATGCTAAGATAAAGATGTTTAATGTACTTTACCCCTAATTTTAACCCTAACAAATGTGTTGATTATTATAGAGTGGTGCAGGGATGACATATTTTTGCATTCCAAAACCCAAAAATTTGTGGCATTTTAGCACTTCTGTTTCCATCTTCCCGAAGTCAGTGGGTTTACTGAGTGGGTTTTTGGTTAAATGCCTGAAATACGGTCTGTGGTGAACACAAGCTCAAGATATATTCACGTTTTATTCTACATTTATTCTTTTATTCTATAAAATATATCAGTATTACCCCCTTGTGAAAACAAGGGGTTTACACCACTTGGCAACACTGCCTTATTTCGTTACACTACTATTTTTGAGTCTCCCGGAAATTAGTTTTTGCATGATGCGATGTCTGATACACGCTTAGCTAAGTTATATGATTGTACACACAAACACCTGCTTCACACCTGCTAACAAGCGCTTATCTCACTTATCTATCTCTCACACTCGCTGACATTTCCTCACACATTGTGCATGTCTTCAAAGCAATCTTGTTCTGTGGGGAAAAAACCTGTGTGTGTGTGTGTGTGTGTTTGGGTGGGGATGGCATTTTTCCTCTTTTGCACATGTTGTTTTACTGGATGTCACAATCATTCACACCCTCCGTCAAGAAAAATGCTGAATGAAATGTTTTACACTCAGCATTATCCTTTTTCGACCTCTTTTTATAGCTCATTCATGTACTAGCCACACAGTCAGAACTAGCGGTCAAAACTAGCGATTCTGCAGCACACCATGAAAACATTGACATACCCCTGATGCCATAGTGCATAAAATAACTTGCTAAAAACTGAATTTGAATATTATTTCTAAAAATCGGATGTGCTTTGCAAAAAGCTACCTTATTAGGTTACTATTGCTGCAAATACAGTAGTTTAAGTTTCATTCTATTTAGTTTTTGGGGTGAATTTTTTTCCCTTCAGACCAGATAAGCACCCCTTCCCCCCAGCCAGTAACTCGGTATCCTGTCGAGAAAAATTCAGACTTCATGTATTCAGTTCTTAGGTGATAAAAATCATGGATTGATCTGATCGCAACAAACAAGCTATCTTTCAGGTTGTGCTACTAATGCTGAACTAAGGTTATGGTTACAGTTTAGGGTGGGGTTAATGCTAAGTGTATATTTCAGCATTATCTAGGCAATCAGCACTATGAGTGTGCGTTTAACTGGTTTGTGAAATTTTTTTTTTTTTAGTGCCATTCATTTTTGAGACTTAAAGGTGGGCCTTTTTTTGACCAAACACCCTAGCAACCACCTAGAAACACCCTAACGACTGCACAGCAACAATCTGGCAACCACTCAAGGCGGAGACTTCAACACAGGCAAGCACCAGAAAATTTAAAAATCGAGTTTCTTTTCTTAAATAACATTACACCCAATCTGGAAGGCACAAACATTTTGAGGGGTTCTTGAGATGAAGTAAAATTTGCTTGTATAGTCGAAAGTAAGAAGGCCACCTACATTTCCTTCTCATTTTAAAGTTTGGAGAAGTTAAAAGACATCAGCTGCTTCTACTCTTCCTTTCATCCTGCCATCAAAACGTCTTTAGAAAACGAAGGAGAAGCCCAATCACGCAGTAAACATGTTCTGTATGTGGAAAAAAGCGGAACGTCTCCTAATAAAAGCCACGGGTCTCTGTGAAAGTCTTTCGAAATGTGAATTGTGAAACGTCGTGTTGTCCCTCCGGTCCTCGGCTGTTGTTTTATTTAGATTCCGGTTGCCATAGAGGTGTCTGGTGTTAAAATCCGCTGATGGTTTGAGATATTTTAACCCGTCTCAGTGCTGAGAGGCTGGTGTTAATTAGATCCTTGACCTTTGACCTTCTCTTACACTCCCTGGCTTTCTATGTCTCTCGGTTTTCGTTTTGTCTCTCAAAACCCCTTAACACAACTCTGTATAATCCTGAGCTGTCAACACTACTTCCTGTTAGCAGCAACATTAGGCTTTAATTCACTCTCCTGTCGTCTCTTTCAGTTAGTAGGCCCTTTCTCTCCATTTCCCTTGTTCCCATTTGATCATGTCAGGATATTTCTGGTTTATGTGTGTACGTGTGCTGTGCCATACCCTCCTCAGACGCTGATTATGTGTGGAAGTCTGCTAGTGTGAGTACTTCATCAGGCCGCCGTCCACAGTCCAGTGACTCAGCCCAACAGAGCTGACTAATGAAGTGTCTGCTCCATGCCGTATTTATGACTGCAGAGCAATAACAGCCATATATATACACAACCGACACACCACGCGGGGACGTGTAAACATCAGACAAAGAATACTGGAAGTGTTTTATACACATGCTCATTTTAGTCATTAGAAAAGGTTGTGTGCAAAGAAAAAAGATCAAGAATCAAGAAGAACTACACTACCTGTTAATTTGTCAATTGTAAGTTACCTTACCAAATATAGCAGAATATTTCTGTTTAACAAGACAATACATGACAATTTAAACTCAAATAAAGTATGTTTTTAGCAATTTAAAAAAACAAAAATTTTTAAGCAATAAGCTAATGAATCACCTTACCTGTAAAATATACTCACTTTGTCTTGTGATGCGTTATAAACTACATGTCGCGACATATATTATAGTAAACTTATAGGAAACACAGATGTCATTTTTTTTTATTTATTGAAAAATAATTAAAAATAGATGAACTACACAGTAAAAGTCTTTATTAAGAGAGAGAAAACAATTTAAAAATGTTAATTAGTTAAAGCTGCAGTCCGCAACTTTTTTGGGTTAAAAATGATCCAAAATCAATTTTTGAGCAAGTACATAACCAGCCAGTGTTCAAAACCATCTCATTATCTTAGCTCGATTCACAACGGTAAGCTTGTAATAATGTTTTATAATAAGAGCGACATGGCGGATTTCCGCGGGAAATTTAAGCATGCAGCAGTTCCTCTGTGCGTCATTACGTCACGTCCGTAAACAGAAAGAAGGAGTTTTATATAGCCTGTTCTCACAGCAGCTGAAATAATTAAACTTAGGCTATCATTTTGATGGCGGATTGTAATCCAGAAAGATCCAAATGATAATCATCAGTGACAACTGGAGATTCACCTGTAGTCAAAAGCAAAAGACTTCGGACTGTGGAGTGGCTACAGACACTGAAATCTACAGGTAACGCTAATATACACTAAATGCACAGTCACGCAATTCTGATGTTGTAAACATTTACAATTTGAGAACAATATAAGAGTAATAATAATTTGCACGGTTTGACGTGATCCGAGCTAAGCGATCATTAGATTTAATCATCATTGGCAGCGCGATTTACTGTAGGCTTAATGCTTTTTTTATCAGTTGGTCAGAACAAAAGTGGCAGACATGTTACTTACTTGTTCAGATGATATTTTCCAGTGAAAATCTTATATTGGTCATACTTTCAAGACGTAGAATCTGTGATTCTGAAGTACAGTATCCACACCGGTGCGGTGACTGACAGCAAGCATTAGATTCATTCGCGCTGACGAGCTGTGCCGACGCACAACGCACGTACAGATAACTGTTCCGCATATGACTGCAATTGCAGGTTTCAAACAAGAGATGGCGACAAAGAGGAAAAATGGCGGACTGCAGCTTTAAATAGTGAGTAATTATATTATTAGCAGCAAGAAAATATATTACATTTAAAGTACTGTAAAATTGATATATTTTTAGCATTTTTTATATTACTTTAAATTTACATTACATTATTAGCAACATACTTTATCAATATGTTGAATTAGCTAATTAATTACCTTGCAAATATACCTACTTAAATTATATCCAGCAATGCTTTAAATGTTTATTTTTACTGTAAACTAAAATAGATGACTACACTGTAAAGATAGATAGATAGATAGATAGATAGATAGATAGATAGATAGATAGATAGATAGATAGATAGATAGATAGATAGATAGATAGATAGATAGATAGAATCAAAATTAAAAAATGCAATTGTATTCCCAAAGGATCTCTTGAAGATCTTTTCTTTTGAAAAGATTGCTTGACTGATTGATTACAGCTCTTTGAAAATTCATAACAGTTAAGCAACCAAGAATTTATGACCAATGACTAAACATTTCTGAAGATTTGATTTGGAGCCCAGGCTTGAAGACATGATCACACTGAAATGGCATCAGCGTTGTGTAAGAAACAACAAGACAGTGGAAACAACAACAGCAAAGCTGAATTGAAAGCACTTGGAGGAGAGTTACGCAAGAACACAGGTGCTACTGTTCAACACCCTTATCTAATGTGCGCTCACACACACACACACACACACACTTCTCCTGGCCTGTCTGCATCACATATTTACACCAACTTTAGAAAAACAGGAACATTGTGCTCATGAAAATATCTGCTTCCCTTTTCTCCATCCCCTCCAGCACAAGACAAAGGCATTTTTCATGAGTGAGCATGAAGGATGTGTGCTCAGACATTTGGGGAACTCAGATCCGATGGGAGATCCTTGAATGTTACCCGACAAAATGAAAAACAAATTTATGGGTGACCCCAATTGTGACCGCGAGGGTCACAGTGCCGCAACGCGCCATAAAACTTGTTTTGTGGCGTGTTTGTGAGTGCATGCGTGTGGGTACGTGGATATTTTTTGACTGGGTCCCGTGTTTTCCGTTTCTTGGACAGGAAATGGTACCTAGCGACAAGATGAAAACACAGGAAGTGCAAGCTGCGTTCTTCACATTCCAGCATTGTCTCGGTGTGTGGACACACACACACTCACACTTGTAAACTACAGAACAAATGTAGCAGTTGTATGATGATAAACATCAATATATATATATATCAGCATCTCTGATTTGCCTATATGTGAACCAATGATACTCTAATAGAAATCTTGAATTTGCATATCATTAACATAGTATTAGCATACAGTCCTTGTTATGATAATCCCTCTAGATCTCTGTGTTTTAATCAAGTTGACCCTGAGTCTGTCTTGCCACACAAACACACACACATACACTCATGCGTTTCTGCTCATTTTAATGGAGATCAAATCTCTGTGGACTTGCATAAGCCTCTGATCTCTCTCTATCTCTCTCTTCTGAGTACTGTGAGTGATGTTATTTTCTTAGAAAGCCTCCAGTGAAGCATCTGTTCTTTCCTCATTAATTTCCCCTTTTCTTTCTGTGACTTACAGTAATTCCTTATAAATTTTGCAAAGGACATTTAAATCAGGGCACCTTTGGGTTGTTTATATGTTGATAACCATTTTAAAAACTTTTTAAGAAGGATCAGTGTACTGAGATTGCCTTAGGTCAGTATCACTAATTCTATATGTTCATACTTAGTCTTAGTGATTTGAACAAACCCCTAACGTTAAGTATCAAAGCTTCAGCACAGCTTGTCCTGTACCGTTTGCACTGTGGATATGACTGCTACATCAAATTTGTGGCCAGAACACCTTAGCAACTAAGCATGTGATAAAAAACAAAAACAAAACTAAAAAAAAGCACTACTTGCACTTGCATTCCATCATGCTAAAAAAAAACACTAAAGGGCTTTCCACACTTGAAATGGGTAACCTTGGGTCATTCTAAAACAATTCTAAACGGAATCATCTGAGTCATCTTGTTTCTCGTTTTACATTGCTCAAAATATAGCGGGGTTAACATTTAATCCTTGGTATTCATATGCTACCGTTTCACACTGTACATTCCTAATCCACTAGTGTTTTTGCTCTTATTTGCATATTTGTGTCATCCTCATATTACATTGTAGTACACAAGTTTATCTTGGATGGATTTTTCAGACTAGAAGGTAAAAATGAAAAAGTCTCTTCTTCACTCCAATTCATGTGTTTTCCGTCACTGTTTGCCATTTTTCCTTTCAAACGCCACATGAATATGAGGCACATGATTGGTTGTCGGTTGCTAAGTGTCTAGTCTAGTGTCTAGTAACATTCTATCACCGAATCGTTTCACACGTTTGGCACCACAATGTGGGGTTAACACAGCAAAAAAAGGAGCAGGGCTCAATAACTCCGGCTATACTGGCGCTGTTGAATGTTTGAATCTAATTGGTTGACAAAAGTTCTTAGGTGTGCAATTATTTTCATGGAAACGCACGGCTAATGTAGTTCCAGGCAGGTCTTGACCACATTGCAGTTCCATATTACTTCGCCAAATGATTTCAGTTATTTCACAGGTTCTTACCGCCTACAACAGCAAAAGAAACAAAACCCACAACGAAACTGACCACGCAAATAAATATCATAAACAATAGGAAAAAAACTACAAATTATTTCCATGTTTTTTTCCCAAAAAAATGATGTTTTATTATGTACGGAAAGCACATACTCTGTTTCTCCCACTCTCTCTTCCACTCAAACGCACACACATAGGCCTACAGTACGGACACACACTCGCACAGAAACATGTCATCTCTGCTCTGATGATTTTATCAGAAAAATAGTTTAGCAACTTAAAAGCTACATGATATTTCTCACTAGCGAGGTAATAACGGCACTGTTCTTGAAGCAAATAAACTTACAGTTTCGCTATTAGACACTGCTGCCAAACACTGTTGAAAGACGCACAGATTAGGGGAATTCACACACGCTTAATCTCTCTCTCTCTCTCTCTGTAACTGCATTAATAACTGCATTATTCTGCTATCAATGGCTCAAGCCTTCATTACTAGCTCTAAAATTACATTTTGGAATTAGAAATGGAGGCGTGGGATGAGATATGTAAGAAATTATTCAAGAGAGTTTCAATGACTAAAACCTGACAAATGTCTTGAAATACAACATCTGAACAATGTCTTGAGGTGTGGTAACCATAGTATAAGCAGAATAATTGACTCTGGTCCATTGAATTATTAGAAAATAATGAACACTCTATTGGATTTATTGTAGTATGTTGTGCTGCTTTGACAAGTGAATTTCCCCTCTGGGGATTAATAAAGTAATCAATCAATCAATCAATCAATCAACACTCCACTTCATGGCCGCATTACCACCCCAGGTATGAATTATTTCCTAATAGTTCAACGGCCTCTCGTCAATTATTCCTTACATAAAAAACGGTGCAAACCCCGCTTTTGAATCACAAGGGTAAAACGTTCCTTTACCAGTTTAGAACGACGATAACATGGGGTTAAGCACAGTGTGAAAAGCCCTTTACAGTGAAACACTGTAGCAACAACTTAGCAACCAACCAGAATAACCTAGAAACTGCAGATCAACATGTTAAAAATCACTTAGAACACTTTAGCAACCACATAACACCCTGGCAACCACCACTCAGAACATTTTTGCAACTGCATTGTAACACCTTGGCGACCACTCATCACAACATCGATACTGCATAGCAATGGGCTAAAAACCGCTTAGAAGACCCTGGCAACCGCATAACACCCTGGCAACCACCCAGAACAACCTAGAAACCACATAGTAATGTTTTCAAAACCAGTCAGAACATATTAAATGTAACTGCAAACATAGCAACACTTCGGCAACCACCCATCACAATATAGAAATTGCATAGCAATGGGCTAAAAAATCACTTAGAACATCTTAATAGCCACATGACACCCTGTCAATCCCCCAGAACACCTTAGCAACTGCTTTGCAACATGCTAAAAAACACTCAGAATGTATAAAAACATATAACAAAACCCTGGCAACCACTCATAACACTCTAGCAAACATAGAGCAACGTGCTCACTCAGTAGACCACTACAACTGCATAGCAACTTGCTAAAAATGCTTAGAACTCTTTATCAACCACATAACAAACCTTGGAAACCACCCAGAACACCCTAGCAACTGAATAGCAGAGTGCTAAAAACCACTTATCATACTTTAGGCACGTCCTGATATTGCTGGGTTAGATGCGTTCCTGGGTCAACATATTTTGTTGATCCTGGAACAACATTCTAGTCTTAAAATGTAATCTTATCCCTATTCCTACCCCTAAACCTAACCCTACCCATTAGTTATCCCAAAAATCAGAGGGAAATGATAGATGAATAACACTGATGTAGAAGGACCAGTTCATGATTTTAAGCCTAAACTTGACATAAATTGTAAACTTGTCCCTCAAATGCGATTGGTTGATTTGAATGTTGTTCCAGGATCAACAAAAATGTTGACCCAGGAACATGTTGAACTCAGCAATATCAGGTTATGCATACTTTAGCAACCACATATCAACACCTTAGCAACTGCATAGCAATGTGCCAAAAAAAAAACACATAGAATACCTTAGCATTCAAATATCAATACCCTGGCAACCACCACAAACACCGTAGTAACCACAGAGCAATGTTCTAATAAACACTTAGAATACCTTAGTAACCACCAAGAGCTAAGAACATTTGAAACCCATTCCCAACTGCATAACAATACTCTGGCAACCACCTTGAACACCCTAGCAACCACNACTTATATTACATCATGTGAAAGAGGGCATAATAGGTGCCTTTTAACCCAACCTGCTGGGTTTGTCCATATTTTACCCAGCTTGGGTTTTTTTAACCCAGCATTTTTTAGAGTGTAGAATACCTTAGCATTCAAATATCAATACCCTGGCAACCACCACAAACACCGTAGTAACCACAGAGCAATGTTCTAATAAACACTTAGAATACCTTAGTAACCACCAAGAGCTAAGAACATTTGAAACCCATTCCCAACTGCATAACAATACTCTGGCAACCACCTTGAACACCCTAGCAACCACATAACAACTCTGCAAAAAACACATAGCAACCCTAGCAACCACATAACAACTCTGCAAAAACACATAGCAACCCTAGCAACCACATAACATCTCTGCAAAAAACACATAGCAACCCTTGCAACCACATAGCAACACCCTGGCAACCACCCAAAAACCCTACCATTGAAGTGCATTTTACATATATAGGGTTTGTACAGAGCCTGATGCCTGACACCATGATAACACTAGCTGGAGAGATCATTAAGTCATTAGTCTCATGGCTAATTGTGTCTTTCCGTGGCAAATGGACCCATTTACATGATGAATCACATGAACACACTCACAGTACGGAGGTCTTGGAGCACCAGACGACCCTCATCAGTCGTTCTGCAGCTATATAAAGAGCTGTAGTCCATCACCATGATGGAAAGTGAGCATTCATGAATACTGCATGCACACTAACTTTAGCACTGAGCACAGCTAGAAGCTACAAGGAGAGTCCGACCTCAAATTTAGCTACAAGCACAACAACATCAAAAACAACAAAACCGTTAACAAGAATCACAGACAAAACAACAGTTACATATATTTTCCTGAATATAGCCTTTCATGCCAAAAAGACAATCCGAGACTGATGCTAATTGGCTGATGTTAACTTAACATGTTGTACAGACATTTGTGCAGTTAGTTGAGGAGATGTGCTGTTACTTTTCAAAATTATCAGATGATCAAACAGATGAAATAATACCAAGGACATTAAAGAAGGGACACCTTAAACCACCTGCAACACAGGTTAGCATTTAGTACATGCTAAAAACACTATAGAATACCGTAGCAACCATATAATGACACCCTAGCAACCACCCAGAACCCCCTTGCAAATGCATAGTATCATGCTAAAAAAGACTCAGAACAACTCCCTAGCAACTATCCAACTGTAGCAACACCCTGGAAACGATCCAGAACACCTTAACACCAGAACACCTTAACAACTGCATAGTAACATGCTAAAAATACTGTAGAACACCATAGTAACCACATAATGACACCATGGCAACCAAACAATTAAACACCTTAGCAACCACATAACACCTTGGCAACCACCAAGAACTCCATAGCATCATGCTAAAAAAAAAACAACTACCTTGCAACTGCATAGCAATGTACTAAAAAACATTCAGAACAACTTAGCAACCCCCTGGCAACTAAGCAGAACACTAACAACAGCATTGCAACGTGATGAATCATTACATTTTAAATATTATAATTTACAGCCTTTTATTCAGCATTTAAACTACTTAGAATACCTCAGCAACCACATAATGACACCCTAGCAACCAAACAGTACATCTTAGAATATGCATAGCACTGTGGTTAAAAAAAACAAACAAGCAAACACTCAACTTGCAACACCCTGACAACCAACTGTAACATTCTGGCACCTGCATAGAAATGATAAAAACCACTCAGAACAACTTAGCAACACCCTGGAAACTAACCAGAACACTCTATTACATTGATTATGTTATAATTTACATCTCTTCATTCAGCATATAAACTAATTATAATACCTTAGCAACCACATAACAACACTGTGGCAACCAGCTAATACTCTTAACAACAACCACAGTACAATGTGTGCTAAAAACACTTAGGACATGTTAGCAACTGCATAGCGCCCTGGCAACCACCTAGTCGTTACGGTGGCAGTTGTTAAATTCCCACCCTGATGTCAACCAGTCATCACTAAAACAAAAGCAGGCTCTCAGAAAACAGTGAAAGGAATGCAAAGTGAGTTGAATGGAGGCCCATAAAGGTACATCAGAAGATTTTCTGACTGTCACTACATGCTTGAGTTTGGAGGTCAGCCAAACTTAAAAAGATAGAGTATGGAGGAATGTATTGCTGAAGGGGAACTTACACTCATCTTTTCTTCTTTCTTCTGATGGCCAGCTTAAGCCAGGGATGGAGGGCGAGAGTAGAGAAAGGCCATGTGCTAGACACAGTGAGGTTCATTTATAATGTAAGACATGGTTTCTTGCACCACACATTTATATCTCAGTTTTATGATCAATTTCTACCCATTCCTTTAAAATTTAACACACTTTTGCATTGTACCTTTAGGATTTAAATATGTAAATGACAGTTGTGACAGACTACCCTCAGTGTTCCAGCTTCACGTTTTCAGTCACACTGCCAGGAGAAGCTAAGTTGCAAAACGTGTAACATGTATGATTCTTCAATTCTGAGAACTTTTCTGCCCTGTATGGTGATTTTAATGTTGTTGTTGTTGTTGTTTTTTCATAAAAATTATTCATTTTTAAACGGTCATTCTTTTTAATGAATAGATTGTTACTGAGTTTTACTGTTACAGAGCCCCTAAAGGAACAAATATGAAAAAAAAATATTAGATGGGAGGAAAAATTATTTGGCAATGCTTTTGCGTTCACTCACAAAGAACACAAAAGTTTTGCGAGCGGACGCAAAATATTTGCAAGAGAACACAAAAGCATTGATTTTTTTTTCCTCCAATCTCATATTTTTTCCACTACCATGTCCCTTTAGGGGCTCCGTAGATTATAACAGCTTTAAAAATATATGGTTTCTCTTTTGTAGTTTCCCCCCCCTATTTTTTAAAGTTGTGTAAAAAGTTTAAATTTGGCAGATTTTTTGGGATCGGATTTCAGCTTTGGATGCGTTAAAAAAATTGAACTTAAAGGGATAGTTCACCCAAAAGTGAAAATAATCCCATGATTTACTCACCGTCAAGCCATCCTAGGTGTATATGACTATCTTCTTTCAGACTAACACAATCCGAGATATATTTAAAAATATCCTTAGTCCTCCAAGGTTTATAATGGTTGTGAATTGTAGGCCAAATTCTGAAGACGGAAAAAATGCATCCATCCATAAAAAAAAAAATTATCCATATGACTCAGGAGGGTTAATAAAGGCCTTTTGAAGTGAAGGGATGCGTTTTTGTAAGAAAAATATCCATATTTAAAACTTTATAAATTCAAATAATGAGCTTCTGGCTTAAAAGTTAAAGTTACATTTTTGTTTAACTTTATCCAAAACACTTGCTACATTTAAAAAAAAAATTTTTTAAATGCATGGTTACTGATAAATAAGTAATCAATTATTAATTTTATTTTTTTATTTTTTTTATGCTGTCTGGCACCATATTTTCACTCAAAGTATTGGCGGGTATTTATCCTATATAAAAATATAGCTGTTTATTGTTTGTATTCATTTATTCATTCCACCATGGTGAAAGTTCAGAGGATAAAGGCTTTTGCTTTTACATTCCTTTACTGGAGACACAAAAAGAAATACTGCAAGTCAGTGTGGGTAAAACACTACCTAACTTGAGTATTACTGTTTAGTGCAAGAGATGCGCCTTAAGGCCCCGATATACTTCAAACAAAATCGAAGAACGAACTGGTGTGACATAATTTCGAACAAAATCAGGCCAAAACAAAGTTTGAAGTAGCTTGCCAAAGTAAACAAACACCTTCGTACTAACTTTGGTCCATGACGTTAATGTAATAGGAGGTATGTGGTGAGGCTCCGCCTTCTTTCACACGGAACTCTTCTTTGACTCATTTCATCTGTTGAGTCCGTCGAGGTAAGATATCTGCGAGTGAAAACATGTGCACACTGGATAGCCGCTTTATAGTAGAAAATGAAGTTGTGCTTCTGAAGAAATTAGGTATTGACATTGTTTTTCATGTCTGATACTGTAAAGCTGCTTGCTTTTAAGCAATATATTGAATAAAATGCCATATAAATAAACGTGACGTGACTTTACTAGAGTGCTAATTTGCATGCTAACATACCCATGCTGTTATGATGAGATGCTTTTCTCATGCTTTCTATAAAAAATGCTTGCTGTTTTCTAATTTTTGTTGTGTTTATTTCGTTACCTAGAGGAAAGAGTGAATGGAAAAGAATGAAGAATGAAAAAGAACTTCGCCGTGAGTATATCGGGGCCTTTAACGAGGAAGATTTCCGAGACAGCGACAGGTTACCCATGTTACTGCGCAAGATCATAATGAAAGTTCATTATGACTGCCACTAGGGGGTGAATTCCGACAGTCATGTCCAATGTCGTGTGCAGTGGAAAGGCGACTTCAGCCGCGGATGAGCACGAATGGATGAGATAGATACATGCGCAGTACAGTTGCTTTTCTACACTCAACAAGATGTCAGAGGGCAGCACTGAGTCATGTCATTTACAGGACATTCGCACAGAAGGATTCGCTCTCTCTGCACTCTTCTTCAACTATGGCACAATGCATCACATCTGTCCATTGCCCACTAGAGGACTCTTCTGGCTTAACATTAATCTTGTGCATGCGCTGTTGTACTCCCATCATCCACACGGACACAAAAATTGGGCTGCGCATGGGAAGTGTGCGTGGATGTCCGCGGACCCTCCTGATGATGAAAATTACGTCGCGCAGACAGTGTGCAGACTGTCAGGAAACTCAGACAGCTGAAGAATACTTTGGACTTAAGTAAGCTTCCTTTTTAAGATTTCAAATCTAATAGTGCCTCTAACTGAAGAATCAATCATAAAGGTGGTCCAATATCCTCATGGTTGTGACCTCACAACCACAGCCACTTCTGATTGGTCCATTTCTGCAGCCTATTTTCCAATAAAATGGTGAATTGGGTTGAGATCTTTACATTGTGAAAATCCTGTTTTTCACGATATCACTGTAAAAAGCTTCAGGTGGCACAAAACAAAGACAGAAATGGAAAAAGTCAAAATGGATGGTGGTTGATGAAAACAGGGTGACAGGGGAAGGGTGTGGATGAAACGGCAAAAGAAAAGACAGGAGAGGGCAAAACAGATGGGATGATGGTGGTAGTGGAGTTCAAGACGCAGTTGTGAGTGACAGATCTGAAACAGGTCGTGAGAGGCATATAGGGGGACGGGTGGAAATTAAAGGAAGGTACGATGAGGGTCGAGACTTCGGGAGATCAAGAGACAGAGATTAAAGAAGAAGAGGTGCATGGAAAGGTGAAAGTGTAAGTGTAGGAAGCGAAATAGTTGGAAGAGGATGCACCTGATGGAGGAGAGGAACGAGGACGAGTGAAGGTGTAGAGAGCTGGGCCATAAATCCTGAGGAGGCCGTGGCAGACACAGCTGTTTCCGAACAAGCCAGATGTGAAAGAAGTACAAAAGGGATTTGAACTTTGGCATGTAACTTCTCCTGCACTGTCATTTACAGACATGAATTTTACCACAAATCATGAGAAAAACTCACTAGTGACCTACAGTAGTGTGAAAAAAAGTGTGTGTGTGTGTGTGTTTTGGCCCACAGCCAGGTGTGGAAGATACAGGTGAGATATCAGATGATGTGACACACACACACACACATCCATCAGATTAGGTAACATCACATTTAAAGATTATTTTCATTGAACTCAACCTAGTTTTGAAAGTGAATCTCTGTTCTGTCTTTCATTTTTAAGGAGCGTGACGGCATATGTCTCCTTATCTCTACCTCTTTATTTCGTGCAGTCGCTCCGTTGCTGAAATGACAGCTGTTTCCTTTGACAAGTAGACCTTCCCTGCCTGAAGAAACATATACACTCACACATAACATCTTGAAGTAAGGTGGTGAATGGTAATTACTCATTCTTAAGAGTCAAACAGCTGTTTGCTGCACGCGTCTACAGTCATTCAGAAAACATACAATGAAAACAGCCGCAAGGGTGACAACACAAAATGCGTTCTTCACAGTGGAGGAGTGAGATGTTTAAAAATCAAATGAGTTAGAAAATACAAACATAAAATGTTATCCAAGAATCAAATCTTGGCATTACTAGCTCAATGCTCTATCATTTGAGCTAAAGAAACAAAAACAGCTACAGGGCAGAAGTACACCACAATTTCATAGTTCATATTGAAAGCAATAACCTTATAATAGCAAATCTGACCACAATTTGAGACAATGTTGAGATCTCTTCTGAAACTCAGTGGTTTTCAACCAGTGGGCCTTAAAATGCTTCCAAGGGGACCTCAAGATGCAAAGGGGACCTATTGTGCTTTTTTACATTTTTAACATTCTTTAGTGTGTAATGTTGCTGTTTGAGCATGAAAAATATCTGAAAAGTTACAAAGCACAAAGTCACTCCAAAGGGAGTTATTCTCTACATCAGTGCTCACTGTTTCTGAACTCCCTGAAATGCCTCGATTTTAGTGTAGGGTTTTCTTTCGGGAAAGAACACATCACTATATTCCTCATTTAATTAATTCCCGCCTAAGGCCTGGTTGAGTTGAATTAGTAGTGTGTTGAAACTTGTGGTTATGTTAAGGGGTGTGACATTTCTGAAACATGCTAGAAATGATAGACCAATCACACCACACTGATCCAGCCAACCAATCAGAGCACATTGTGCTTTTCAGAAGGAGGGGCTACATAGAGACGGGAACTAAACAGAGTGTTACTGACAGACTGAGAAGAGAGGTGCTGCAACAATGTCAAATATGTGGAAAATTAATGTGTTTGTGATCATTCATGCATGAAAACGTCTCGGGTTACAGATGTAACCCTTGTTCCCTGAGTAAGGGAACGAGACGCTACGTCGAATGACAGGGTTCCCATCACGTCATTCGACGTAGCGTCGATAGTTCCCACGAAAGGGAACAGTATATTTAAGTTGGTAGCTTTATTTTAAAAGTTTGATTTCTAGTACTGGAAAAGTCATGTAAAAAAAAAAAAGGTAAAACTCCATTAGCATTTTTATAATGATTATACATTTTTCTAGTTATACCAAGTTCTGAAATATTTCGTCACCTTGGAATTATAAGGTTCTATCTGACATTTTTGTCAAAATTGAGTTATTCACATATTCTTATTCTGTGACAACTTATTTACATTATGATTTTTTTAAAAGTACATTTTGGGACTTTTTTTTTGGTTCTATCTACAAAGGAGTATGAAATGCAAAAAAAATAAAAAAATAAAAAATAAAGCTCAATATCTCAAAACTGCTCAGAATGCAGAACCTTATATTCCAAGGTGGCGATTTTATAGAGTAATTGTGAGTAAAAATATTTTTATAAAAAATCCTTTTCCTTAATCCTTATCCTGTAAATAAACAACAATGGATCATGGATTTAAACAACTGTCAAAAGTAAAGGGGATTTCGAATTTTGTTGTGAACAATGGGGGGCCTTGGATTCAAAAAGGTTGAGAACCACTGCTTTAGAGGAAACAAAATTAAGAATAAGCAAAGTATTTTGCTCAGGAGAAAAATCAGGAGAAACAGGAGATGTCATGTGCTCTTCATTTAATATCATTGCTGGCTATGAGAAATAATATCAAATTTGTGATTTTACTGTCATACAGGTACTGAAGGAAACATTTAGTAGTTAAAAAACCCACCATATCAAAGATTAAAATTACTTATTTGTGACTGCAGACAACTACATTTCAATGAGTGAAACAATAATGCGCACCAAGGCTTATGGGGTGTCCAATCATGCTCCTCGAATGCTTTTAGCTCCAATGTGCATTCACTGGTTCAGGTGTGTTAAATTAGGGCCAGAGTTAAACACAAGGACTGTGGCTCTCCAAGAGCAGGATTGGACACCTCTGGCTTCATCCAAAGTCTCAAAATATAGTAGATAATGTAGTACTGTACTACCCTCTGGAGGTCACTGTGGAAACAGCAGCCAAGAGTGTCTGTAATTTCCTTTATTTAGAGTCCTTATACATGTTTGTATTCTTTAAGATGAATTAAAAATATGCAGAATAATACACCACTCATAGTCTTCCTGGAGAAGGTAGAGGGAAAACATTTGTGTTTAAATCTGATGTATGGACCAAATGAGGATTTGTCCTTCTGTTTAAATCAGGCTCAGGGCAATTCATGTACCCATCATCCATTTCTACATTCAGAGAGCAATCCTCTTGCAAAACATTCTGGTTAGTGCTGACAGAATTTGGAGGATTCGGCAAGTATCCCTCTGAACATGGGAGGACTGGGTCATTGAAGTTGGAGGTACAAGGCTGGAATGTACCATCTATTCCCATCACATTTCCAGAGGAACACAAGGACTCAAGGCATTGATCGTCAACATGCAAAACCACTCGATGACCCTCGATTTCTAGGCAACGGTCGTTTCCATCAGTGGTCAAGGTATTTTTTGATTCACTGCATGGAAAAAAATCATATCCATGTTCTGAATTTCCCTAATTATCACTTACTTAAGAATTTTAGGACATTCCAGAAATCCAGGAATAAAGTCTACAGTTGACTTACAATGAGGACAACAGCTGATGGACATCCACACTCTGAGCATTGCTGATTTCTGGATCCTTCAGTTCTGTACAGCAGGGTAAGTGGTCCATCTAAGGATGTTAGTGGAAAGCAAGATGTTCACACAGCTCAGCTTATGATTGAGTACTGATTTCAGAAGATTATAAGCCTCATTTACACCTGGTATTATTGATTTGACATGAAGAAATTGATAAATACAAGTGTCCAAAAAAATCTTGCTCAATCAATGAAACTGCATTCGGAAGTAGTCAGAAACCACATTGCATTTTTTGTGTAAATCCTAATGCCACAAGTAGAAGGGCTGCCTGCTTGCCTGTCAATCATCTTTTGCACCAAAACTTTGTTGGTTACGTGCAGCTTTAAAAATAATAATAATAATAATAATTTAAAAAAAAAGTAAGCAGGCATGAAATCACTGACAAAATCGAAGAAAGAAGTGGTCAAAGGAAATGCATTTGAGCTGGCATGATTTGGTAAATGCATATTAAGCCTAAAGTATACTTCCATGTATACTAAACTATAATTCCATGCAAAATAATCTTAATCCAAACTGAAAACAAGATTATATATATTATTTTTGGTTTGATATAAGATTATTTTGCTTACCCCAATGGCAGATTATTTTGCTTGTTTTAAGGAAAAACTCACTTAATTTTGACTTATTTTTTCTGAAAACAAGAAAATAATTTTGACTTGTCAAAAAAAAGCTTCTTGATTTAAGAACTTTAAGATATTTTGACTAGAAACAAGACAAAAACTCTAAGTAAGAACAACATTTTTTGCAGTGTGGCACACTTCTATGCACTTTCTGTCTTGTGGATTTACAATGGCCGCTGCATGCGTGTGTCCGTTAAGTCCACGAGACTGTAGGGTGTCCCATTCATCATTTGAGCATTCTGAAGGGTGCTCGCAAGCCCTTGATGCGCACTTCTGCAAATCTGCCCGGCAGTCAAAGCGGCATTACGTCACGAAAGTGTGGACTCAGAGGAAGACCGTGAGGGTTTAGGGTGCTGTTTGGGATAGGGCCCAAGTGGCTTGAAAAGAAAGTCCACTAGATAGTGCGCACGAACGCAGTCCGAACGCGTCTTTACACTCTCACTCCCAAAGGAGTGTAGGCCTATTTTGAAAGGCTTACACACAAGATGGAGTGAAACATGGAAATTTAAGTATACCTGGGTCTTAACAGAAGATATTGTGAATGTATACGTTTATTTAATTTTTTACTTTTTTGACATAATTTTTTATTTAATTAACACAGTCTTCCAGTGAAACGACAGACTTCTCTCTGGTGATGTATGTCGAACTTCTTTTCGATTATTTTTTCAGTTTAAACCTTGCCCCTTTCTTACAATTGACGACAAGCTTGCATTCAGATCTACCTCCATGCAATCAAAAATAGAACAAAGTCCCCACCGGATGACATTTACATTTACATTTATGCATTTGGCAGACGCTTTTATCCAAAGCGACTTACATTGTATTATCCTATACATTTGTATCCGAGTATGTGCAATCCCTGGGATCGAACCCATGACCTTGGCATTGCTAGTGCCATGCTCTAACCACTGAGCTACAGGAAAGCTATGAACACTTAAAGGTGGAATAAGTAGTTTTTCAAAAACACTGTTTGGAAGTTAGTCGGGCTGACGCCAACAACAAATGCGTAACCAATCAGCATTAGGGGGCGTATGCCGCTTAAATTTTTTGTGAAGCATATTGTGCGTCAGCTGTGATAAACAGACATCCACTCGCATTGCGTGTGTAACAGAGGCCAGATAGTAAGAGTTGTGCAGGTAAACCACTGCACACTGACGACCGTTAGAGAATGCTGTGTTTAGCCTCATTGTTAGTGCACTCGGCTCGCCTGCCAGCAGCGATCGGGCCAAGTTTCGAGACCAGTTCGGAACAATGTGTTTAGGATTGGAGGGTGAGTTTTGGAGGCGGAGCAATGAAGAGAGGGGTGGGTTTGTTTGGGTTGATTTCAAATATCAACAATGTCCAACAGAGTTTTTGACAATCTACTTATCCCAATATTAAATGAACACTCATTACACTCAGATGAAAATATCTGTTGCTACTTCCATTTTATCATGATTTTGATACCAGGTGTAAAGAGCACCATAGTGATATAGTCTAATTTACCAGGTAAACCTACTGTACCTGTGACACCTCTGAGACTTTGCTGTGGACAGGAGAGGGAAGAGACATGTCCCATTCTCTCAGTCTTCTGAAGAGAGAAGAAAGAATTCCACTTTCTGTCTTTGCAATTCATGAATTGAAAGGAATTAACAAAAAAACATTTACCTCTGAAGGACAACTAGAATGATGAAAACTGTGATAGAGACAGCTGACGCGAGGGTCGCAATGAGGAAATACAGGAGAAATGCAACCAGATTTGGTGCAAGAGGCTCTGAAACAAAAACATACATTGATAAGGTTTATATAATGTATCATGGTATCTTGTAATATAAAACTCAAGATATGTAGGTGGTGGGGTGGGCTCAGACCAGGCCGTGTGGTCCAGTAGATGGGGTCGGTCCACTCTGAGGGATATCCAGTGTAACGCCATCCTGAACGTCTGGTTGCACTCACATTACAGCGAACTTGAGCCTGGTACTCCGATGAACCCTTGAGAGAACGCTCTGATATAGCAAACACCATCTCTTCATCAGAGAGAAAGATGCTCTTTACATCCTCCTACAGACAAAGAGGCAGTTAACATACGCACTAGAAAATGAAAGTGGGTGTTTATTCAGCTACAGCACATTTGACCTTTTGGACTTTTAGAAGATAAACTCTCTTTTAAAACACTTTTCACACAATTCTGCTAATAATGTCCAACAGTGGATATACTATATATACATATATAATTCTGTCTTTTTCCCCATTTTTGGGGGGAAAGTTGAGAACATTTCTACCACAGTGCCATTTTCACGACATCTCAAATACGTTTTTGTGTTTAACTTATTCCTAGCCATTTACTGAATTCTCCAACCATGTCCGACTGCATCCCGCAGTACTACAAACCACGCCCCTACAAATTACGCCCCCTACTACAAGTTATGCCCCTATGATGAAACAGCCAATTAGCACCTCTTTCTAGAATCACTGATGTCGAGTACTGCTCTTCTTCTACTTCACTTTCCTTGCTTTTTATAGCTTTACTATCACCACCTAGTGATAAGTGATAAGATAAGTGATAAGTATTGCATTTATTAGCAGATGCCGTAAGTCATCCTGTGCAGGGTGCGACAGACCCTTCTCGAAATTTTCTGGCAATCCATGTTTTCTCTGTTATACATAATAGGGGGTGCTATTATGCATTCTCTGAAAGAATACATAATCTCTGGATCCAAAAACAAGCACAGAGAAAGCAGAAACAAGCAATAGAAGAATGCATTTGTAAGCTAACGCAATCATCAAACATAGAGTATAGTGAACAGAACCTATAAAATCATAAATCAAAAAAAAAAACGCTGACAGGGAAAGAGTTAATAGCATTGTGTGATGGAAATTACATTTTGAACATTTTTGGAATAAGACAGCTGACTACTTTGTCTAGCTAAGGCTAATTTCATAGCTATCAAGTATCCTAAATACATATTCAAATACAAGTATCCTATAGCCTACTTTCTCGAAAACAACAAATAATATTACCCAGAATGCACTGTAATATACAGAATGCATTGTAATATACCGAAGTAAAATTCTGTAAAAACAATGCATTCTGGGTAATATTTGTAATTTTAACGACAAACAATATTACCTAGAATGCATTGTTTTTACGGTATATTACTGTTTCAATAGAAAACTGTATTTTTTGTAAATTTTAGTTTTTTTACAGTCATTTTTTAGAGTGTAAATAAACATCAACTCCTTGGATATAAAATTGCCAGTTTAAAAGTTGAAGAAACACCCTTACAAAATAATTTAACAATAACAATTAATAAATATTGCATAGAAGAATAGTCAAATACTCACAGGAGTTAGTGTGCTCCAGTACTTGAGTTCAGTAGTAAGAGGTACAGTACGGTACTTTGTTAGAGTCCAGTTCAGAATCCAGTCTTCTCCTCTCAGCTCAACGCTCAGACCCGTGGGACATGTGGGCTGGACTACATCACAAAGACCACAGACACAGACCGGATCAATAACAATTGAATCAAAACAGCTTTCTGGAATACTTGATTGTGATTGGTCAGTCGCAGCATTCAGCGGGCAAGTGTTTCTCAAAAGGAGAGTTGTAGAGGCACTAACTGTGTTCGTAAGAGCGGATCACTTTAGTCACCGGTGTTGGCGTGAGTTGCACCTGCAGCACTCCAGGTTTAAAGATGCTGAAAACACCAACCATCCTCAAAAAGTCTCCTTCATTTATGACCTCCACCTTCTCAACGCAGCACCACGCAGCCCTGAAAAAGAGCAAATAGACCTGTCAGAGTTAAAGACACCTTTCACACCATCCATAACGTTCTCAAACACTCACAGTGCAGTGGAGTATGTCCGGTAGGACAACGTGTAGCTGATGTACTGGGCCAGATCTGTCTTGAGATCCCAGCTACAGCTCAAATTCTTCCCGCCATTGAGCACACAGTGTAGGTTAGATGGACCAGGGAGAGTGTCTGAAATAAATAATGGTCTATAGCACTCCAGGACACCAGGGGGCTCCACTTGCATAAAAATTACAGACTTTCACTGGGTTTCTTTTTATACTCACAGTCAGATATCAGTTCTGGCTTGTCAAACAACAACTTGCTGACCTCGGTTATATTCTCGCTGCCTTCCACGTCTTTCTGTGTTGGTTTGGTGTGAATTTTCCCGCCTTTGTGGTCCTTGACTATTTCATAATTAAACTCCACCTCCAAAAGTGCAACAAGTCAGTTTGCTTTATCAAAACAACAAAAGCACTTTTTGTTAAGATTAAACCTCCAAAAACCTTCAAGAACTCTTGTAAAAATACAAAAGCCTTTTCAAAACAGTCATGGTCATTTGTAACTAGTGTATGTTTTGCAGAATTTGTGGCTAATTTGCATGAATTCGTACAATGTAATTCATACATTTTCATACGATCGGTTTATGTCCCATTGATGGTTGGGATTAGGCATGGAACTTCATGCTTACTTTTTCTAGAAACTGTATGTTTTCATCTGATCTACATCATACAAAGTCATACGAAATTGCCAGCTCATAAAATAGCTATGTTTTCTCATAAGAATGAGGTAGGTCTTTTTCACAAACATGAAGAAGTCATGAGGGAAGAAATACTTTCTCGTATCAGTTTATAGTGACCTCTGGCTGAAAGTGTGGTCGTTTTGACACTCACTGAGCACTCTTGTTCATGTAGTCTGAAGGAGTCGGAGGTCAAAAGTGAGGGAGGGGGTGTATCATCTAGCTGGTACAAATTCCAGTTTGGATCTGCATCTTCTATAGGGAAGTCAAGAGTAGACATAGCTTGAGCTTGCATAACATAAATAGCCAGTTCATAAGTATGTCTATGGTATACAGTTACTGTACTAATTATACCAAATTTTGTGAGCCTGAAGGTTTTGGAAATGCTGGAAGAGTGTGGTGTGTGGAAAAAGAACACGTCATCAAAGCCGATGGCAAACAGAGATGTGTTATACCGACAACAAACTCTCTCCTGCCCAGTAGAATTCTGGGAAGGCTTAGGAGTCTGAACACAGGGAGATACTCTGGAATAAAGCAAAAATCATAAAAAATAAGCAATTAAACAATATATTTTACAGCTATAACATGTGCTAATCATAACAGTAAGTAAAAACACTGTAATCTTTCTTTCTTTTTACTAATTTTTACTTTACTGTAAATAATATTTCTGGAAAATATTTCCGCCTCTTTCCCCATAAATTGTAAGCTGATTAATACTTTTTACTTAGAAATGTAAATATAAATTAAATTAAATAATTTATTCATTTTAACTCTGTTTTACTGTAAAAGTTTATCTATTACCTCAGTGAATATAAATGAAAAATATAAAAATATAAATAGTAAAATCTGAACACTAAGTGAATTAAAAGTTAAGTATTACCTTTTTTCTTTACCATTCATGGAAACTTATTTTTAACCATTTTAAATTACTAAATTATAATTTTTCTGATAAAATTACAAACATTTTAGTGTATACTTAATTATGATTGATTCACTATTATCCCTATATTAACACTACTGAATTATTATTATTATTGTTAATACATTTTATCATTTATATTTCACTATTATTCTGCTACTACCACTACTGAGTTAATATTGTTTTACTATTATTACTCTTCTAGTACAACCAAATTATTATAATTGTACTATTATTGCAATAATATCACTGTATCATACAGTGTGTTATGCTATACTAATGCCTATGAACAGATATTTTGGTCTCACCGGTGGTCATCTGGATCCATGTGGATCAGAGAGAGTGGAATATGTGGATCGTCCCTCCAGCTGCAGTGGATATGGGTACGGTAGTCATTATGGCACTCCAAAGACTCCAGAGCAGAGGATTCTGGGAATAGAAGACATAGATGACAACACGTGATGGTCTACTCTCAAACTGGGAATTATGTGTTTCTATAGCAACACTATCAACGCCAAAATGAATCTGCAGTGGTCACGTGGTACAAGTAAGCTCTCAGTTATGAGCTCTGCAAGGACATAAATGCATTTTGCAAATTGAAATCTCGTAATTACGGTATAAAAGACATGTTGTGAAAGAACCTTTAAACATGCACTTCAGAGTAAAAAACTCTAACCTGGAGCCACTGTTCCATGTTGAGGACATCCTGTGAGGGTTGATGTCCACAGTACAGTCAGAGTCAAGAAGGATGAAAAGTCTGGACACATGGAAAATTCTGATTGTACAACTGCAGGTGAGGAGGAATTGTTTGATTGTCCCTAACAAACAAGAAAAACATTCAAATGAAATAATTAAATATGAGCCAGAAACATCTGTGAATGAACACTAGCAAAAACAGTTGAGCTTACCATCAAACAGCCTGTCTCAGGAATCAGTTCAGCTCTGTTCTTCACTGTTGAGTTGAACTCGAGGCTCTGCTGGTCACACCGACATCCTCAAGTGTTATGAACTTATTTCAGCCTGTGCCAACTTGACCTCAAATGTGTTTACTTTGCCACAAGTTTCAAAACTGCTTGGCTTGCAGATTTCAATGTGCCATATGATTCCTTCCCCAAATTTAAAACTAAATAAAAAATCTAATATGCCAGTATTTTATATCTAAAAATCAAACACACACACATAGTAANTATTTAATATAAAAACATTAAAATATTAAATTCAGTTTATTTAATTCTATTATTAATTTAATTGCTTACATTTTTAAATATTATAAATATTAAATTATTTATATTACAAATTTAATATATAATAGATCTTATTGTCTATTCTATTTTTAATACATTTTTATCTAATAGTTAATATTTGAAATTATTGAAATGCTAAATGAATAGCATTTTATGTTAAATTATTAACTTAATAGCTTATGGCCTGGTTTCACAGACAGGGCTTAGACAAAGCCAGGATTAAGCCTTAGTTCAATTAGTGCATTTAAGTAGCTTTTATAATCATGCCCTAGAAAACAACATTACTGTTGTGCATCTTGATACAAAACAACGGCAGTGACATACACTATATTGCCAAAAGTTTTGGGACGCCTGCCTTTAAGTGCACATGAACTTTAATGACATCCCATTCTTAATCCGTAGGGTTTAATATGGAGTTGGCCCACCCTTTGCAGCTATAACAGCTTCAACTCTTCTGGGAAGGCTTTCCACAAGGTTTAGGAGTGTGTTTATGAGGATTTTTGACCATTCTTCTAGAAGCGCATTTGTGAGGTCAGGCAGTGATGTTGGACGAGAAGGCCTGGCTTGCAGTCTCCGCTCTAATTCATCCCAAAGGTGTTCTATCGGGTTGAGGTCAGGACTCTGTGCAGGCCAGTCAAGCCCAACCTCTGAAAAACAACCCCCCACCATAGAACCAAACTTTACACCACAATGCAGTCAGGCAAGTACCGTTCTCCTGGCAACCGCCAAACCCAGACTCGTCCATCGCATTGCCAGACAGAGAAGCGTGATTCGTCACTCCAGAGAACACGTCTCCACTGCTCTAGAGTTCAGTGGCGTCGTGCTTTACACCACTGCATCCGACGCTTTGCATTGCACTTGGTGATGTAAGGCTTGGATGCAGCTGCTCGGCCACGGAAACCCATTCCATGAAGCTCTCTACACACTGTTCTTGAGCTAATCTGAAGGCTACACAAAGTTTGGAGGTCTGTAGAAAGTTGACTCTGCAGAACGTTGGAGATTTCTGCACACTGTGCGCCTCAGCATGTGCTGACCCCGCTCTGTGATTTTACGTGGCCTACCACACTGGCTGAGTTGCTGTTGTTCCCAATTGCTTCCACTTTGTTATGATACCACTAACAGTTGACTGTGGAATATTTAGTAGTGAGGAAATTTCACGAATGGACTTATTGCACAGGTATTATTAATTTAATTGCTTAATTTTTAAATATTATAATTATTATATAATAAATTAAT